>CABHPQ010001885.1:0-31588 GCA_902168405.1 Peromyscus aztecus
AGGAGACCACTGGAGTCATTTCCAAAACAGTGCCTTCCTCAAAGGAAGACTGGGAACTTTATGTAGGGGGCTGGCTATACATGTGAATACAAGGGAACAGCAATTAGAACAATTAAGAGGAATGCTTCTGTGCATACGCAGCCTGTACCAAGTTTTAGCTGAAAATAAAGCAAAGAGTACTTGAGAGTTCATTAACGTGAGAATCTGCACCTCAAGGTGCCTGCCTTGCTTAGTGACTATCAACATTATGTAACTCCATTCTTTATTATCTCATCAAATCTCATTATGTGAATGTACATTTTCTTTATTCATCCCTTTGTTGGTGGAGATCAAGGTTGGTCCCAAATCTTAGATACTGTGAATGTACAGGGTAATGTAGGCATTTCTGACACATCATGACTTTTCCTTGAAGTATAATCCTAGGAGTGGTATAACTCTGTCATATTTTCAACATTGTAATTAAGGAACATTCATATTGATTTCCATAGTGGCCAGACTAATTTATCCTCTCAGAATCAGTGTATACTTTCCTTCTCCCTACCACATTCTTCCCTACACATAATGTTTGTTCTTTTAATGATAGCCATTATTTCTAACTGAAATAAGATGCATCCTCAATAGAATTTGATTTGTATTTCCCTGCTGCATCAAGAGGTAAGGATGCTAAATATCTTTTCATGTATTTATTGTCCATTTGTACTTTGTGTTTTAGAAAGTAATTGTTAAATTCACTTGCCCATTGATTTAAGTTTTCTTTTTAATTTTTACTTCTTTTATTTTTCAATGTATAGTTACTAAGACTTTCCCTTATTTATAAGTCATCTGTTTGCTCTGTTAATCATTTCATTTGCTCTACAAAGCTATTTGAAGTCCTTTCCTCTGTTAAAAGAAAGGGTTTCAAGAATTTGGCATAAATTAGAACCCCTATGTCCTCTTGTTGGGAATGTAAAGAGATGGAATGACTAGAGAAAATGGTGTCATGGAGCTCAAAAATATCAAGTGTGTGATTTCCCATGCTTGGCCAAACCTGATTCTGAAAAGAGTCCAAAAACCTGCAAAAAAAAAAGAGCCTCAAAGAATATCTTGACACACGTGTTCTTATCAAAGCAATTCACAATATCCAAAATATAAAAGCAACCCAAATGCCCTCAATGATGACCAGGTAAACAATATAGGGTGTGCACATGCAATGTATTTTTCAGTCTGATTAAGAAAAGAATGTGTTTCATGTGCTGTAACATAGCTGCAGCTTGAAATCACCATGTTAAATGCAGTAAGTCAGTTGCTTAACAGGCTGTGCAACTGCAGTAATAAAAAGTATCTAGCACAGAGAAATTCATAGATAAAGTAAGTTGGTAGTTACCAGGGCATGAGGAGAGTAGGATATAGGGAATTGCCATGCAATGACTGTTGAGTCTGTACTTGATAGATGAAGAATTTCTAGAGCTCGGTCACATCTATGAAAATGTATTTAACTTAACAAGACTAAATTGTACACTTGTAAAACCAGGTTGAAATAGAAAGTTTTATCTGATATATTTTACTTTATTTTTTAAAAATCCAACATATTGCCGGGCGTGGTGGCGCACGCCTTTAATCCCAGCACTCGGGAGGCAGAGCCAGGTAGATCTCTGTGAGTTTGAGGCCAGCCTGGGCTACCAAGTGAGCTCCAGGAAAGGCGCAAAGCTACACAGAGAAACCCTGTCTCGAAAAACCAAAAAAAAAAAAAAAAAATCCAACATATATACTAGTGAGAGTCATAGATTAGAGGAGAAAAAAGTTAAATCAAGAAAAGCCTACAGCCAGTAGGGAGACACATTACAGACAACGACTTCAAATACACAACTTGTGCCTTCAGGGTAGGTCCCAGCTACAACGGGTTAAATGATAGCCGCTATTTTCCAGGTAATATTCTACAGTGTTACACATCCAAGGACCCACTAGCCTCATGCTGCCAGTCAAGAGAATTCTCCTGACAGACAAAGCCAATGTTCTACTAAAGAAAAGAAAAATTGGAAAAGAGTGAAACATTGAGTTATTTACCTAATAACACAGATATGTCAAGGTAATTATTTAAGATCATTAGGGTACTATATTTTAAACGGAGTTTATGCTGAAACAACTGATTTCAAAACAAAGTGAAATGTCAATGAAAGTTCTAAATAATCCATCTATCTGCTGTCTTATAACAAAGAATGGGCATATGTTGATATATGTAAGTCATGATATTGTTAAAATGAGTGTTGCTTTTCTCAATTTTAACTAGGGAGTCAAGATAGTAACTGAAAATTACATTCACACTGCTATTGTGTCAAAGTCCATCTCAGTGGACTTTGTCAAGGAGATAGGTGGAAATGATTTTTGTGATCCTCAGAAGACTCTCTACTTCTGTTCTTTGAAAACTGTTGAAGAGAAAGTAAGATGAATTTTTTTTTTAGAAAAGATACTGATTGTTTCACTATGATGCCTACTGTGCCACCAGATATTTCCTAAGGTCAAAGGTTCCTGGCAGGGTTCAGCCTATATCTGAATTGAGAAATGAATGGAAATTGGGGTCCACCTAGAGTCTTTGTGTGTCTACCATGGATATTGGCTGTTTGCTCTAACCTGCTGGCACCTGTTCCTAGAGCCCTGACTATTTGACATGAATCTAAAGTTCTTATAATGGTGTCCTTTTCTCTGGGGCTTCATAAACAGCAGAGAAGAAAAATTCAAAATGTGCCAGTTTCAGGTTTATCTTTTGTCCTGCCCTAGAAAATCACCTGGAAGGATTTCTCTAGGAAAGGATAAATCATTAGATTCCTGGGAACTGAGAGAAAAAAAAATAAAAGACTGGCCACAGAGATAAAATGCTGTGTCTTAGTGCCACGACCAGCAGGTGAGCAATCCTTCACTGTTCAGGGCTGTATGTGCTACATGACAATAGAAAGAAACAAAAACTAAAATTCAGCAGTCACCAGAGTTAGCATCATGGCTTGCTTAGTTCCTAGGGAAAGTATATATGCACTCCTTTGCTGGGCTTGCATTTCTTGTTCTCTTTGCCCACTGAGAAAGAGCTGAAAAAAAAATGGTGGAACAGCTGCATGAAGAAAGTGAAAACATTTAGTGAGTCAGAGCTCTTACTGTGCCCCCCAAAGAAATAATTGGTAGACCGAAGATAGCTGACAGTGTCTGCCCTGTGGATTAGCATGGAGCATCCCAATTAAATGGGGAAATAATTCAATGCTTACCCAAATATACGTATCACAGCTAATGTTTCTAGGTGCATTTGAAGTAGTTTGCTGCCCAGACAGCACAAAGGATTGCTTTGCACAGCTTGAGAAATGGCCCTGCATGCCAAAAAGTTCCTTCAAAAACCACAAAACTACTTGATATACAGTGTACCTAAAAAAATATTCCCACAAGGTATCATAAATTGAATTCCTTAAACATACTGCCCACAGATGAGGCGAAATTGTGGGTTAAGTGAGACAGAGGCTGCATTCCTTTACATAAAATTTTGTCTGAAAGGGAAACATTGGGATTTAAAGTTGTTACATTAAATATGCTATTGTAAGTTGAAGTTTATCTACATTAAAAGCAAAATATGCACAGGTGCACAAAAATTTAACTACAAAATGACAGAGATGGTATTTCAGAATTTTAACTTACATATAGGTAACACAAGTTATTCTAATTTTTTTATTAAACCCACCATTCTCATACAATATTTGAAGAGTCAGGGTTCCTCAGTCGTAAAGAAAATTTGACAGACTTAATCAGCATATTAGCTGTGCATAACTATTTTAGAAAAAGGTTAAAGTCAGTTAAACTAAAGCTAGCTTTCAAAACAAGTCACTCCTTTACATGCGTGTAGAGTGTGTAGTTGAAGTTCAGAAATTGTTCACAACTATTTTATGAGTAAATTCTCTTGTTGGAAAGAGACATGATTGTTTTCGTGGATCTTTGCGATGGTCTCTTGAAAGCTTTCCTAAGAATTGTCAATGTGTGAGGGTGAAGTCACAAAGAAGTCTTTAAACCTGCTGCCATGATGCCTTAGTCTCAGGAAATATTTACTGAACACAGTAGTACAGTTACATCCTAGCCATCCTGGCCACTAGGACCTGTCCAGGATGAATGACATTATTGAACTTTATGAAGGGACTCAATAAACTTGAATAGAAGTTTGTGATATGTCAAAGGGCAAAACTGAGATGCCTTAAAGCATGTTTGTAGTGGAAAAGAGCTCTGAGAAGTTAAGACACAAAGTTCAAGGCCAATAAAATATCATTTCACACCCTCACCTGACATAGCAGAGTGATCTTGCAAGAAGCATTCCATGCACCTTCATAGACACTGGCAATGAAATTAACCTGTGCAGTTTCATTGTTCATTATCCACACCCGAAGTTACACATTATATAGTAAGTATGTGTGATTAAAAAAAAACAATACAAAAACAAAACAAAAAAAAACCTAACCAAAACCAACATGGAAAAAAAAAGGTTTATTTTTATTTACAGGTTACTATCTATCATGGAGGGAAGCCCAGGCATTAACATGGAGGCAAGAACTGCAGCAGGGGTCATGAAGGAGTGTTACATACTGGCTTGCTGTCTATGGCTTAATCAGCCTTTCTTTTTAAAAAATGATTTTTAAGATTATAACATAATTACTACATTTCTCCCTTCCCTTTCCTACCTTCAAACCTTGTTATAGACCCTTCCCAACTCTCCTTCAAATATATGGCCTCTTTTTTCACTAATAGATATTGTAGCTTGATTTCTTACACAACTCAGTACCACCTGCCCAGGGATTTCACTGCCCACTGTGGCTAGGCCTCCCAAATTAATCATTTATCAAGAAAATGTCCTATAGACATACCCACAGGCCAATCTAGCAGAAGAAACTCTGCATTTGAAGTTCCTTCTTCCCAGATGACTCTAGCTTGTGTCAAGTTGACAAAACGAAACCAGTAGGGATAATATAGCCCTTAAGATTGAGATCCTGTGAACAGATGATTAATGATATTTAGTTTGCTAAAGTGGGTATGTGTTGAAATGTATATGGTATTTCATTAAATTTGTGGATATTTTTTCTATTTCTTTTATTGAAATATATATATATATATATATAGGTCATGCAAAAAGTGGGATTAAAAAAACACTTGAATCAATAAAGTTCATTTTCTTATACAGCGCCTCATCTTGGCCAGAGAAATATTTAAGCTTAATAAGTTATGCTAGTGCAGACCTTTGTCCCTTGGAACAAGTAGTAAGGGTGTTTGGGGTTGCCTTTAGACACAAAAGAGCTGTGAAGAAAACACGGTTTAAAAATGCAGCTTTTGCCGGGTGTTGGTGGCGCACGCCTTTAATCCCAGCACTCGGGAGGCAGAGGCAGGCAGATCTCTGTGAGTTCCAGGCCAGCCTGGGCTACCAAGTGAGCTCCAGGAAAGGCACAAAGCTACACAGAGAAACCCTGTCTCGAAAAAACCAAAAAAAAAAAATGCAGCTTTTTGGTCCATTTAAACTAGGATCACATGTGCCTTGCTGTTGAACTAAGCACCAAGCCTCAGTTGATTCTACATATAGTGATGATTTCAATGCATAGATTATAAGAGATGCTGTAGAGATAAAGTTTGGTGTCTATATATGCATTCCATGGTGTCTGATACAAGAAAGCTTCCCCATAAACTGTAAAATCTTTCTATTGTTTTCCCATTCCCAGAATAATAACAAAAGTGCACACCCTGAGATTAACAATGTTACTGGAAATGCAGTTCATGAAACACATTCCTGATACTATGTAACAGGCTATTCAAAAGGTTAACTTATCGGATATCTTTGGAGCTCTTACCAAAGTTTCATATTGTATTCTTTATTGGTCCTTTAAATAGAATTCAGGGCCTTATGTCCTGAGCTATACACACACATCCTTCAAAGCTCTCCTTCTGATATCAGCATTTTGCAACCTGTGTAAAAGTGGTTAATACCTTCTTTATGAAGATAATCATCACAACCTTCAAAGGATGACATGAGCATCCATAACATCTCATAGTCCCACCCCTCACTATCATGTAACCATAGATTTCTGACATCTTCATATGCTGTAGTTAAATACCAATGTTAAGAAACCAGCCCTTATTGAGAAAGGTATGTTCCCTTCTACTGATTATCAGAATCCATTTTCTATCACAGGAGTTGAGTGTGTGTTAGGATATAGTCCTTCCATCTGAGTTGCAGATGATGCTTGGGCATTTTTATTGAGATTTACACAATCCATGGGAGCTATGAATACAAATGTCCATTAGGGCTTATGTGTACATTCTTTAAGGTTTATTTATGGGTATTGAAAATGTAGAACACTGTGTATACTTTTGAGTCCTCGAAACACCATTTTCAGAGGCAGAAGTACATTGAGACCATAGCTACACCTTTCATTACAACCCAAATATTCTAGCTTTTTGTTCCTTCAAAACTTCAGTTTGCACATGATTGCCTACCAAGTGGAAACCTTATGCAGAACTGGTGCTGCCAATACAGCCTAGGGGCTGCTTCAGGTCTTCTGACATGCCACCTCCTGTTATCCTACGGAATTCATGACTCTGGAGGGCTCATAACTCTCTAAATGAGCTTTTGCGAAATTATTAATCCTAATGAAAATTACAGCCCACATTCCCAGCTTCATGGGCTAGTAGGTATAACTAAGAAGTAACAGGGATGGAAGGCGAAGGCATGCCCTGCCCTCTGGAGTTTGACCTTGTTTGACCTTTACTTTTGCTTTTTTTAATCCATCTCTTTCCCCATCATTGAAAGAGGGCAGAGTTCTAAATGACAGCTTCATATGGCAAAACAGAAAAGCAGCCCTGTTTAGCTCTTAACCAAACACCTCTTTTCTTTGATTACTGAGCTACTCAACATTAGTAAGTTCACAAGTAGAAGGCATGTCATGGCAATACATGATGTGGGAACGACTAATTAACTAGGTGTCTGATATCCTGATTGTACGGTTGACTACTTATGCCTTTCCTCTCCGGGTATATCTAATCTCTCTCTGTCTCTGTCTGTGTCTCTCTGTCTGTGTCTCGCTCTCTGTCTCTCTCTGTCTCTCTCTGTCTCTCTGTCTCTCTCTCTGTCTTTCTCCCCTTTCTCTTACTCTCTGCCCCCCCATGAGTACAGTGATTAAATGTAAATCTCCAATGACACACTACTAGCAACCAAATCAAACATCTATTTATATGTATGGCTGTAAGTAGCCTAATGATTTTCTTCTTGGAATATGTACAAAACTTAATAAACTAAATATATTGATTATTGTCTAAGATTAAAATATGTGTTACTTATGTCTTCTCTGATACACTCCATATAGGCTAAAAGAAGAAAGACAGTTCAATGAATTGATTTAAAACAAGTCTGAGAAATCTGAGCTGTTTCATACTGTTGTTTTGGTTTTATGATGTGATTTCTTCTATTCTTTGTTTGTTTTTAAGCCAGTTTAATTGCAAGCAGTAATGGGAAAAGCCAAATGTTTGGGCAGAAGAGTAGGCCTTTGGTTTTGTAGACATTTGTACAACAAAGTAGCAACTTCCCAAAGAAAATGCACTGAACTGTTTCAGTAGGAGAATCTTTTAAGTCTGTGTACTTACTGAAGTTGACAAAAGAAGCTTAAGGAAGACAAAACAATGACATTTTGTATCTGATTTCTGGGGGCTGGAAAGATGTCTCATGGTTCAGACTATTGGCTGCTCTTCCAGAGAACTCAATGCCCATCGCCCACACAGCAGCTCAGAACAATCTGTAAACTCCAGCCCAAGGGGACCTGACATCCTTTTCTGGCCTCTGCAGGCACTACGTGCATGTGATACACAAAATCCATGCAGGTAAAACACCCATACACATAAAAATAAAAATAAAAAGTTAAGGTTAGATGTGATTCCTGCTCAATTAATATTTGTTACTGTCCCTATCAACCTTAACACTTATTACTATTTTCAAAAAATAGGGAGTTAGGCTGAGTATGTTGTCTGCTGTTGCAACATCTAACATAAACAGGACTGGGTCTGTCTGATCAGGAGTTCATGCTTTTAACTACCAGATCACATCAACAGAGGTGAAGTAGTGGTCCAAATGCTCATAAATAGCCATGTTCATTTACATGAAAAAGAACTCCAAAATATTGATGTTTTCTGATTGTGAACTACATAAATTTACATTTTAACAATTACTTTTGTTTGTATGGTTTTAGTCTTCTATTAGAATATGTTATTTTTAACCACATAACGGATGTTTTATAGTCACATTTGCCTGTATCCATAACTTACATTTCCCCCCTGTGTTTTCCTATAGTAATTTTAGAGTTTTCTATCTAACCTTTAGAATTACATTTGTTTCAAAGAAACTTTATTACTTAAAAATATATATACAGATCGGAAGTAATCATACTTATCTAATCATAATTCCAATCAACTTGTTATTAGCATAGCTATTAATTATTTCTAAATACAGATCCTAAGCATAGAACATTAGATAGCACTATTCATTTCATAATCTAATACTGTTCCTTCCTTTAAAGAAACTGGATAAATCCATTGTCCTAAAATACTACTATATTCCACGAATAAGTACTAATGACCACCATTCCAAGTGAAAGAAAGTGAGTGTCATGTTTAAATGTAATTTTCCTAAGGATGAATATCTGTCTGAATAATAAAATGAATGTATTATTTAAAAGATGTACCTACACATGTTTATCAGAATTAAGTACCATAGGCTTCTTTTTTTTTTTTTTTTTTTTTTTTGGTTTTTTGAGACAGGGTTTGTCTGTGTAGCATTGCGCCTTTCCTGGAACTCACTTGGTAGTCCAGGCTGGCCTCAAACTCACAGAGATCCACCTGGCTCTGCCTCCCGAGTGCTGGGATTAAAGGCGTGCGCCACCACCGCCCAGCCTATAGGCTTCTTTTAACAAAGTAAAATTCAGTGGCTTTCTTGAAGTAACGGTAACATGATTCACTGAATAAAGTGCCCAGTGAGTGTGAACCATTTACAAGTAAGCTAGAAATAAGAAGCCAATGTGATTTCTCAATGACATTTTTATTGGATGATTGAAGTATCACAAAAGAAAAATTCTATGCCTTTGACATTTACAAATCTGCCAAATTGAGACTTGCCAATTTTAAGTGTATATGACTATATTTAATTTTTATTAACATATATTAGTTATACGCAATAATGATTTCATTGTGACATTTTCATACATGTATACAATACATTTTGAGCACATTCCACCCACATTAGCCTCTTTTGTCCTCTTTTCTGATAATATTTTCTTAACAGTCTCTTGGCTTGTTCTTTTGCATGGTTAACTAATTTTATTGTCTGGATATGAAATTGTCAGTTAAACGCATTTCAGCTTCTTCTCAAAGTCAGCTCTCCCTAATTTCAGCAGTCATGTTTCTTTGTTTTCAAAATATGCTGCAATTGTACATTTATGTTTACAATTGCTAGAGCCACATAGCTTAGTTGACATTAAAAAATGTAAGACATCATGGCTCCTTCTTCTCCTTGCTAACTTATCATCTACCCAGTTTTTGTCACAATGGGCTTTTTCTTGCTAATTAGCACAAATTAACACTCTTTTTTGCTTGGTTTTCATTTTGTAAATTTTTAACCATTTTTTTTCTTATTTTAAATCGCCACACACTTAAGAAATTAAAGGTCAAAGTGTGCTTAGGATTATCAGAACATTAGAACACCGCTGAAATGTAGGTAAATTCTATGAGGTAAATTCACACGGAGTATAGTGATCACAGGTTTTCTTTCACATTTAGCCCAATTTTTAATAAATGCCTGTAGCATGAATCTTAAAAGTTCTTATTAATAAAATCAAACCTGAGGCCAGTTATTGGGGTGAATACTGGAAGATCAGAGAACCAGAACAAGCCACAGCTACCTCACTTCGCCGGATCCTCAGCTGGTCTTGTTTCCTCAGACTGGAGGCCTCTGAGTCCTCAGCCAGAATGGGTCTCAGCTGAACTGCTACTTGAAAGCCTGAAAGCTTAACCAGCCAAATGCTTAGCCAGGCCAAATGATTAACCAGCCAAATGATTCTAGTTTCTGGTCTTCATGCCTTATATGTCTTTCTGCGTTCTAGTACCACTCCCTGGGATTAAAGGCTGGCTTTCTGGGATTAAAGGCGTTGTCACCATGCCTGACCATTTCCAATGGGGCCTTGAACTCACAGAGATCCAGAGGGATTTCTGTCTCTGGAATGCTAGGATTAAAGGTGTGAGTGCCACCATTTTCTAGCCTTTGTATCTAGTGGCCGTTCTGTTCTCTGACCCCAGATAAGTTTATTAGGGTACACAATATTTTGGGGAATACAATACCACCACAAGTGCCCTTTTAAAGTCAACTCATTTGAAGGAGGGGACAGAGGGTAGATTGGGATGGGGGAGCTAGAGGGAGGAGCAGGAAGAGGGATGGGAGGGGTATTTGTGGTTGATATATAGAATGAATTGAAAATTTTCTTAAATAAAAAAAGTCAAGCTGGGCGGTGGTGGCGCACGCCTTTAATCCCAGCACTCGGGAGGCAGAGGCAGGCGGATCTTTGTGAGTTCGAGGCCAGCCTGGTCTTCAAAGTGAGTTCCAGGAAAGGCGCAAAGCTACACAGAGAAACCCTGTCTCGAAAAACCAAAAAAGAAAAAAAAAAAAAAGTCAAGATGATTCACCAAAATATATACTAATTGTTCTAGACTCAATAAACTGTTTTGTAAACAAAATAAAAATAAGTAAAATATATCTTATTGTACAAAACATATTTTAAAGGAATATAAAATCATACCTCAGTGTGAAATGAACAAATTCATCCTGGAATTTCTCCTCTTGAGACACCATTGGTCCCACAGCATTAATAAATGTACCCAGTACTCATCCCCATGTGATAAAGAATGGTTTTTCAAGTAGTGGTCAGTTGTGAGCATCTGGGAATTACGTCATTAGCTGTGAAAGTTTGTTTTGCCAGAGGGCCTCCTTATCTAAGTGCCATCCTGAAGGACTGCTCCAGGTACCTAAAAAGCTAGGTCAACATCTGGATTTAGTAAAATAAACTAGTGGGATGGCTCAGCAGATAAAGGTACTTGTCACCAAGCCTGAAGCTATGAGCTATAGCCCTGGAATTTACATGGAGAAAGGAGAGAACACAACCCTACAAATTTTCCTTTAACCTTCATAAGGACATACACACACTCACTGATGTATTCACATATGCACAAATACACACACACACACACACACACACACACACACACACACACACAGGATTGATTCAGGTTGCTGTCCTAAACATGCTTTCTTTATATCATTTTTCAAGACTCTGCAACTATGATCAGTATACAAAACAACTACAAACTTTTAAATTCTTTGTCTAAATTATAACTGACTAAAGTTAAATTTTAACATGTGAGTGGATTTTTATAAAACCATAAAACTCCAAGTAAAAGGTTCAAATTACTCCATGAGCAATACTAATAGGATGTATTAAAAACAATCCTTTGTGTGCAATACCTTAGAAAAACTGTTGATTTTGTTTGGTTTTGCCTTATCAGTTAAGTATTTATTTAATGTCTATTATAGCCAAGATTTTGAATGAAGAATAATTAATACTGAAACGCAGAAGAGAAGACCATGAATTCAAGTCACTTAATCTTCCATATGAAACAATTAGATTCTATTATATTTTTTTTAATTTTAGTAAAGTAAAAGATTATGAAGGAACCCAGTCTGTCCCTTATCTAGTTACAGTGCAATATAAGCTACAGTGAAAATTACAATAGGAAAATTCTGTATTGACTCCTGGCAACAATTAGTTTTAAGGAAATTATATAATCATACATTCAAATCGTGCACTGGTAGAATATTATTAGTATCTCTAAAGATATTGAAAATCAGACCCTATATAAAAGCTCCGTGTAGACCATGATATGTTATAAAATGTGTTGATTGGTCTGTAAAAGTTATCTTGGCAATTACATTTAAGTCACAGATTTCAATGTATACTGAATTACACTTAGCTATTACTGTTACCGGGACAGGTACAAAGGGTTCATTGCTGCTCCATATCTGTAAGAGGCCATAAGCTGTGCTCATGACTGTGAGTAAAACCTAACTTCAATTGCTCTATATGGTATCCCCATAAGAGTGTTAACAATATGACTGTCCTAGACTATTGATGTGCTATGTGATGTCCTAGTCAAAGTTAATGTTGTGAAGCTCCCCATTACAATTTCACCTCAGAATTTACAGTAGTAGCTCTTCTACTTAGCTCTTGGGCACATGGTGAGTTAATGGTTTTTGAACCTGGCATAAGATTAGGATCCAACTTAATTCTTTTGTGTGTGGATAGCACCCTTTTATGAAAAGACTACCCTTGGCTTTGCTATCTGCTGAAATCATTTGACCAGGTTTATATGGGTTATGTCTAGGTTTTCTGTTCTCTTCCACAGTATTTGTATGTGTGTGTCACTGTGCCCTAACCTTAGTTATGATTAGTGTAGTTTCATTATATGTTTTGAAATTAAAAAAAAAATGACACCTCCAATTTAAATTTTCTTATCCAAGACTGTTTGGTTATTCTGAATCACTCATGTTTCCATGTGAATTTTAGTTTACATTTGCAAAAACAGCATCCTTTCAGATTTTATATGCTCTCTACAAACTGTTCTGAATGGTAATGACATTTAACAATATTCACTTTTCCAGTCCACAATCACTAATGACTTTCCATTACTTGTGTCTTCTTTCATTTCTTTTGCGGTTTGACGAGGTATAAGTCTTTTGCTTCCTTGGGTATATTAGTTTCTTATTATTTTATTCTTTTTTTTCACTTTTGACAATATCTGAGATGCATACAATATACTGCGATCACTTCCCATTATCATCTCTTATCACCTTCCACACTTGCTGGACCCTTCTTCCCACCTGTCTCCATCTTACTTCCTTATTTGTGTGCGTGTGCGTGTGTGCGTGCGTGCGTGCGTGCGTGTGTGTGTGTGTGTGTGTGTGTGTGTGTGTGCAGTCTTTGTGTGTGAAAACTTAAGACCCATTCCTAGAGGCCCACCTCCTCAAGGAAGCTCCAAATCAGAATGCCCTGCTCGGGACTGTCTCCAAACACATGAGCTTCTGGAGGAGACTTCTAACATTCAAACCCCATCCTTCTCTTTGCATCTTTTGATCTGAGAGGAAAACCTTTCCTCCTTATTCTATTAAACCTGATGTTACTTGTGACCTTTTCATGAATGACCTTTACTGGTTTCCTTTAAGGTTTCTTTTTATAATGCTTTTGTTGTGTTGGATCTGATCAAAAGCTTTTCTTCTGTAGTGACTGAGATACTCAGGAGTTTTTTTTTTTCTTTCTATTCTCCACTGCTCTAAGGTGAGTGCACTATACTGATTGACTTTTACATTTTGAACCGCTCTAACATTCACCACACTAGCAGATTATTATTTAGTATTGAAAAGTGTTTTGGTGAAGACTTTTACATCAACCTTAATCAGGGATATTAGTTTTTAGTTTTATTTCTTGCAATATTATTTTTAGTTGTTTTTCCTGCCTTGTAACTGAGACAAGAACTGGTTTCACAGAATTAGTCAATGAACGCTTTCTCCTCTTTCAATTTCAAGTTTGAGAGGTGACCATTTCAGCTTTTCTTCAACTACTTGATATAATGTTTCAATTTAATCTTGGTTGAAATTTTTTGAAGGGTTATTACAGACTCAAGATTATTAGTTAAGTTCTCTTATTTTCTATTTCTCTATGATTTCAGAATCGGTAAGTTGTCCATCTTTTCTATGTTGTGAGTTTTTGTCATAGAATTGTCCTTAGTTCTCTCGTATAATCACCCATATTTTATTAAATATTACCAATTTAATGACGTTCCCTCTGTCGTTTCTGATTTTCATTGTTTGAATCTTTTTTTCTCTTAGTCATCTGGCTATGGGGTTATCAATTTATTTTAATCATTTTTAACTAGCTCATGGCTTCATAGTTCATCAACTATATATAAACTTTGCAACTTATGGTTTATTCAAATATATTAAGATGAAAGGATATCAATTTATTAAATTAAAGAACACATTAACAGAACAGGACTGATCATATATATAAAAGCAATCACATAAAAGAAACAAATGTTGTCTTGACTAAAATCCAGTTGTTAGTTCACCCGGTACTCAGCAGAGTGCAGTTTTCTAAACCCACATTTAGAATATTTGATATCCTAATTAATATAACTGACAACATGGTAAGATGTGGGGTTACTTAGCAACTAAAAACTAAAATAGTAGATGTAGTTGCTTTTAAGAGAAAACAGAAACAGAAGCAAATTATAAAACTGCTCCAATATGTAGATGTCAGAGAGGGGAGGGACCTGCAGTTAGAAAGAAACCCAGTGACATCCTTCTGCTAAGACCCAAATGCAGCAGAGTGCAGAAGAAGAGGAGTTTATGAGATAACAATTACTTCTACCATTTTGCAACTCCAGCTTCTACCCTTTTCTCAGCAATAATTGTGTCAATTCCATGTAAAAAAATTTAACCTACAAGACAAACTCTCTCCAGAATTTAATAGAATAAATCTTCAGTAATAGAGTGAGTAGTTACCAGCTAGGTATTATATGGGCATACCTGTAAATTACCCTTTAAAAAAATCAGGCAAGTCTTGATCTACAGTGTGTTTATGCCAGACTTGTCATTCATATTGGTGTTTGTCAAAAAAAAAATTCAAATTGCTAGCACAATTGGTATTAGTATAATTAGCATGGAAGCCTATAAATCAAAATAAATATTTCTTCATATCCTGTGAGACTTGTATTTTCCACTGGGAAAAATAATTGCACTTTCTGTCAAGAACTGAAAACTGGAAGTTAAGGCAAGTTTGACTAATTTGACCACAGCCAGCTTAAGTCGATTAAGTAGCTTATTAAAGAGAGAATTCAATCTATTTTATTATCTATAATTAGCTAGCACAAATTTTATAGAATTGACAATATTGATTGTTTTAAATTTCAAATTCTCCATATTCAGATCAGATTTATACTATCTGGAGATGATTATATTTAAAAGCAAACATTAATCACTCATAAGATCATATAATGAATGAATTCAGAGAAAGATCGGTAGATTACTGCTGCAGCTTTTGGAAGTTCTACACTTCATTTTAATACCATCTCAATTAAAATTGTCTTCAGTAACAAAGTCTGTAGTCTCCTTTTGTAACTTAGAAAAAGCCATTCTAAGGTCAATCTTGTTTCTCTTCTGCAGCATAATCATTTTCCCTCTTATTATTTAATAGTATGCTCTCTTAGATTTACATACAGTGATCACATATTTGTGTTCCCTTTCACTGTGCCTCTTTGTATCAAAAAGTGGCATCTGTACACATGAGTTGGTGGTATCAGTCAGTCCTGGTCCCTGACAAGCACATTGATGGACTGGTGATTAGATTATAATCACCTACCTCTTTGACCCTTCTCTTTCTTTAGGTTGAGTGGTACAACCTACTGCATTACCCTTCCCCCAGAAAGCAAGCTCAGGCTCATCCTCATCTCTCCTTAGACTCCTATATCACTGGCTTCACCTTGCTTTAAGGTGAACCCCATCCTTGGTACCCCCACTGGCACAGCCCTCACCAACCTCTGCTTGGCCTAATTCATTAAACATTTAACTAATAATATCTAATGAACTGTCTGTCTTTGGAGAAGACTTGTCTTGCTACTCAATTGTTTCCACTGGTTTGTTTGAGTGTTATTGTTCTTTAGAAAAGCATGATACATTCACACATTCCTAACTGCATTCTGAATATTTATCCTTGTATCCATGGGCAAGGGTAGCTCTCACCCTGCATTAAAGAAACTTCTCTTCACAACAGACAGAGACCCTTATAGAAAACCAGAACTGATCAAAGAGTAGAGAACAAGGAATCATGTGATGGACATCTCCATCTGTTACAACACAAGTAAGGCTCAGGAAATACAATGGAAGGGGGTGGCGCAGAAACATTGTAAGAGCCAGAGGGACAGGAAGTCTGCTGTGATATTGTGTCTCCTAGAAATGTGAGGGAGTCTACACCCTTGAAATCTCACCGTGACCTGAGCAATGATGACACATGTTAGCATGGAAGGAGGAAATCTCGCAGGTCCCCAGCCCTAAACAAAGAACTACAGGCAACTAAGGATTGCTGAAATCAGGGGAAGTATTCTTCCCCAGAGAACAACCCCTCAACTGGTTATTCATTACCAAATGATCAGCTCTGAAATCACACACATACAAGTAATCTTATACTGACCGAGTGGGTTGTACTTATTTATTTAGAAATATATATGTATAACTACATATATGATTTATAATATAAAATATATATATGGATAACTAATGAAAATAGGCCATGAATTTGAGAGACAGCAAGCAGGGGCATAGATGGAAGAGGTTGGAGGGAGGAAATGGAAGGTGTAACTGATACAACTATATTTTAATCTCAAAAAAATTGTTAAATGTACAAAAATCAGTTACTGAAATATGAAAGTCAATACTTTTTACGTAATTCTCAACTTTAGTTTCTCAAAATACAGAAGACTTGGCTACTGAGAGTAGACAGGCCTCTCAAATTCCACATCAGTGAAACTGTAATAATGATTTCTGCTTTCACTTTTGAAAATATGGCTTCTCTTGAGATTAGGATCAGGCATTCTATACTTTCACAATTTTAATTAAATTTGCTCTAAATTTAGACCTTATTTAATTCATACAAACTCTCAAAAGCAAAAACCATCATCTCAATGTCTCACTACATGGGAGAAGTAGAAGAAAACAATTATCTTTCCAATTTATTAATGATTTAAGAAATTCTTACTCCATAAGGTACAGTAAATGTGAAAGAAAATATTAACAGCCAGAAGAATTACTTTAGTGGAAATCACATAAGTCCATGAAATCAGGAAAGAACATTTCCATTAATTCACTTTCCTCAAAAGCTTTTTAAACTGATGTCTAAATTTGCATGTAACACGTTTCTCACCATTTGTATATATAATTATAATCATTAAGCTCTTTTAATGTATTTCTTGATTTTTGTCTTTCAATATATAATTCATGGGATACCATACCCATCCACTTATAAAAGCACCTGAACCATACTTCTCACATAAAATGTAGTTATAGAGTGGATGAATTATGTAATCTGAAAAAAATAATGTTCTGTATACCTAAAAAGCAAAGCAAAATAAGTGTCTTTTCTTTGTGTTGGCTGTATAATCACAGGAAAAGTTCTAGCCTCACTTTGAAGGGCTTATTTATATGATTTGTCCCAAATCTACCACTCACTCAGCATTCTCCTGTCTGATTCTCTATACTTCAGCCGCAGGGGTGGACTTTTATTCCCTGCGTTTACTCTCTTTAACTGTTAGGACATTTTTACATCTCATCCTTTACACATGTCGCCCCTTCCCTTATCACTACCTCTTCTCTTTCTATCATCTTTCAGGAATCACTTTGGCAGCATGTTCACATTTAATCTCCACCACTGCCAGAAAGAAATCCGAATCAGCCCCTCTGCCTAGGTGTCTGAAGTATTTCTCTGTCAGTATCAAGGGTTACATTTCCTTCCTCTCCTATACTTTACCAGAATTTTCTCTTTTCTCAATCTCATTGGAAACTTACTGCAGAGTTTATTTTATTTCCATTTTCTTCTTCATTTTCCCAAGTGCCTATTATGGCAATTTCCACATGGAAGGAGAAAGATAAACATTGATACAGAATGTCTAGCCCAGGGCTAATGGCAACTGCAGCTTACCAAACAAACTGAGTCTTCTAGTCTTTCCACCAATGCTCAATCTGGTTTTTGAGTTTTCAGGGCAAACAGTCAGTGGTAGGCATTGTCATTTGACTTCCCCCTTCTTTTATATCTACTTTTACTTGGAAGGGGAAGGAGATGGACACTCTTCCTGATCAGAAAGTTCAGATCCTGATTTGCTTTTCCAAAACACCTTTCATAGTCCATAGCTCCTACTGCCCAAATGGTTTCTTTTACTTACTAATCAATCTAGATAAGGTTGGGAACATGTGTCATTTGGCCCAGCTCTACTTGAATACAATTCCTTTATCTGTATATCAAAATGCTACTGCATGAGGTGTTATAAGGTCTCTCCTCTTTCAGACTAGGGCAAAGCAATCTACTTCATGATATCATGGCTCCTAGTCATTTGGAGTTGTAGAATGAACCAGACAACTTGGGTGTGTGTTGTGGAAGGTTAGTTAAAAACGTGTTACATTTGTTTATGCTGTGGAATATCTGTTTAATGATGCAAAGATGTGTTGCATTCTTTTATGTTGCATATTTTTAATTCTGTGAAGCTGTGTTATTTTGCCTGCCTAAAATATCTGATTGGTTTAATAAAGAGCTGAATGGCCAATAGCTAGGCAGGAGAGGATAGGTGGGACTTCCAGGCAGAGAGAATAAAGAGAAGAAGAGGAGAGGATGAGGAAGGAGTGAGAAAAGGAGGGGAGATGGACACTAGGAGCCAGTCACCCTGTTATACAACAAGGAGGAAAGAAAGGAATATAGTCCAGAGAAAGGTAAAAGCCCAGAGGCAAAAGGTAGATGAGATAATTTTAGTTAAGAAAAGCTGGCTAGAAATATGAATGCAAAGATAAGACTGGGCATTCATAAATAAGAACAAGTCTCCATGTACTTATCTGGGAGCTTGGTGGCAGGCCTCAAAAAGAGCAAAGAGTAAAAACCAACCAACTATAGGTGTGTTGCTTCAGCATCTCAGTTGCTACCAAGTTGTAAGAAATAAAAGCAGAAGGACAAATGAGACTATGAGACAAGTTGGGAAATCAGAGACTGAAATTTCATTCCGAGAATGTTAAAAGCCAGATGTGCATGCCTTTAGTACTTACCTGAAATAATAGAAAAACAGAGGAAAGAATTTATTAGTACTAGTATCACTCACTAGTTCTGATTATTGGAGTTACTAGGTCAGTGGTTACATGTGGTAAAGGTCATTTTTGTGTCTATGTATAAAACAAACATATTTGTCCTCTTTAAAAATCAAAGGATCTCAGCCGGGCAGTGGTGGCACATGCCTTTAATCCCAGCACTCGGGAGGCAGAGCCAGGCAGATCTCTGTGAGTTCGAGGCCAGCCTGGGCTACCAAGTGAGTTCCAGGAAAGGCGCAAAGCTACACAGAGAAACCCTGTCTCGAAAAACAAAACAAAACAAAACAAAAAATCAAAGGATCTCAGGTAGGAAAGTTATAGTGAAAAAGTATAATTTCTGTTACAAGGAAATTAAAGACAGCATGTGAACATACAAAGGAGGACTTGATGACTCTACTTTGTGAAGGGAGGGCCTTCTGAAACTTGATGTTTAAGATGAAACTTGAGGGCTAAATCGTTGTGAGATCCATGAAAAGAAAGGTCAGAGGAGAGGGCTAGAGTGTATGGAAAAAGATAGTGTGATCAACAACAAATAGAATTCATTATAACAAGAGCAGAAAATGTGGAGAATAGTGGTGGGTCTGACAGACAGAACAAGAAAGTCTTTCTAGACTAGATACAGTATATATTTTCCAGAAAATAAATGCGATGCCTTATTTAGCAGAGAACAAAAGTAGATTTTACATTTTAATGTTTTTAATTAGGAATAGAAATACATTGCTTCTCTTTCCCTTTCCTCTCTTCAGCCTGTCCCAGAAACTGACTCTTGGAACCCTCCTACACCCCCCTTTCAAGTTGATGTCTTCTTTTTTATTATATTTGTCATGTGTGTGTGTGTGTGTGTGTGTGTGTGTGCACATGTACATATAAATATAACTTGCTGAGTTCGTTCTTTTAAAAATGCAATCACTGTAAGAAGATAAAAGGACTAGCTGAAAATTACAGTTTGGACATTAAAAAACAGCAATGGCAGAACCTATTATATATTTTTCTCAAAACTTCCATATTTCCTCCCTTTTTCTGATTTGTCCAATTTATTCATAGAGATAAGAAATACCTACTAACTTTTGGAGAGAAAACATTACTGGTTACTTGATGTCTTGAAAACCCCATTACAACCTGATTACAGAAGTGCTTCTTCTCAATGACAGGGTCATATAGCAGCCATGGAAGTATTAGTGATTATAAATAAAAGAAAAGAACAACAAAGGGGTAAATAAAATAAAAATACATTGTATGTATTTCTCAAAAAACTAATAAAAACACTCTAAATAAATAAAAGGGTAGTAAAATCATTTAGGTTCATGATATAGGAAAGAAATTCTAAATCTATTCTAGTTCTTTTTCTATTAATTAAATTTATTCCTTGACAATTTCATTCACATATGTAAGCATTCTGATTACCATCTGTGAAATAATGGATATGGTCCTACCAGGTGGAGTCTGGTTGATTCAGCAATGAGTATATAACTAAAAATAATTGTGGTGATATTGTGTTCCCCCAAAATATTGTGCACCCTAATAAACTTATCTGGGGTCAGAGAACAGAGCAGCCACTAGATATAGAGGCCAGAAAATGGTGGCACACACGCCTTTAATCCTATCACTTGGGAAGCAGAGATCCATCTGGATCTCTGTGAGTTCAAAGCCACACTAGAAACAGCCAGGCATGGTGACCCATGCCTTTAATCCCAGGAAGTGAGCCTTTAATTCCAAGAAGTGATGGCAGAAAAGTATATAAGGCATGAAGACCAGAAACTAGAAGCTTTTGGCTAGTTAAGCTTTCAGGCTTTTGAGCAGCAGTTCAGCTGAGATTCATTCTGGATGAGGACTCAGAGGCTTCCAGTCTGAGGAAATAGGATCAGCTGAGGAATTGGCGAGGTGAGGTGGCTGTGACTTGTTCTGCTTCTCTGATCTTCCAGCATTCACTCCAATAACTGGCACCAGGTTTGATTTTATTAATAAGACCATTTAAGATTCCTGCTACAGATAATGACTATAACTCCCCTTCTCTAGACTCTTTCAGTAGCCAACAGTACCTGAAGAAAGGGTGGTGCCCTATGAGTTCCTCCCTCATCCACAACAGACTGTTGATGGATCTAGCCACGTATAGACACAGTGGAGTCTTCTTAACACCATGCTACTTTAGGTAAACAAGAGTAGCAACTTCCTCCCTAGGGCCTATTAACTGCAACCGTAGGGTTCTGACAGGGCTTACAGCACCAGGAATGGATTCAGTTCTGTAAAATAAAATTTAGTCTGAATGGGGTTGATTGCCCCTACAACAGTCATGATGCTGTTGTACCAACAGGCACATCTTGTCAGTCAGGTTGTGCTGCAGTTCATAGTGTTCACAACTAGGTAAGACCTTATGCTAAAGAGTGAAATACTGGGTCAGGTGGAAGTTCCGTTTCTAACTTTTCATGGAATCTCAACATTGATGTCCAGAGAGGTTATGCTAGTTTAAATTCTTACCGACATGGAAGGTCCCTCTGGTCCCCAATTCTGGCCAGAATTTGCAGTCATTTGTTTTCTTGAGAAGAGACACTCTGACTGGGGTAGTAAGGAATCTTAAAGTATTTTTAGTTTGCATTTTGCTGATGACCAATGACGTTGAAAAATTTTAAAAAATCTTTAGTAACATTTTGTATTTCTTCTTTTGAGAACCATCTGGTCCAATTTGAAACCCATTTTTAGATTTGGTATAGGGTGTCTTTTCACTTAGTTGGCCTTTTCTTTCCACTGTGGAAGCTTTTCAGTTTCAAGTGTTCCATTTGTCAGTCATCGGTCTTATTTTCCAAGTAGCCTGTGCAGAAAGACCTAACCTTTTCCTTTACACTGCTTTGCAGTTTTCAGTTTTTGTTTGAGTCTTTGATCCATTTGAAGTGAATTTCTATGCAGAGTGGGAGATAACAATCTAGTTTCATTCTTCTGCATGTACACACCCAGTTTTAAGTCCCAAAGGCAACACTAGTAAAGAAAAAGAGTAAGTTTCCTACCCAGGAAATTGTCATTTCTTTAAAGTAGCTAGCCACTTACTCTGTGTGACTTAAAATTACTTTGTCAACATTTTCCAATTTGGCAAAAAACAGATTTTAAACACAAATAATTTGGCAGAAAAGTCATCAATCTTCATTTTAGTGGCAAGAAATAATGAAGAACACCTTACAGAAAGGAATGTTATAATTATTATATAGTAAGAATTGAGTGTTGCTACCTATGATGGGACACCTCACACAGCCTTGAGGAGCCACTAAATGTACCTCCCCATGGGAGGCCTTACCTTATTGTAGGAGGGAATGGGATGTGGGTTGAGAGGGGGAAGCTGGAGGGGCCAGAGGAGGGAAGAGGGGGAATCTTTGATTGGTATACAAAATGAATAAAAATATTTTCTTAATAAAAAAAGAATTGAGCATTGAATTGATTGTGATTTTTAAAAATAATTCTTCCTTGTCATAGTTCTGAAATATCCAACCTCATATCAGGTACAATTAAAATTGAATTTTAAACTGCTTTCTGAGCATTTATGTTTATACCCATAGACTAGTGCTGCTCTCAGCCTTGTGCAGAGAAACTTCATGCCATATATATTTGTTATATTCTTTTCCTTTCCCCACCCCCTCCCAGTGCCCTCCCCCACACACACCCTCCACACACACCTGCATGTTCATTCTCACTCTTAAAAGAGAAATGGTTAATGCAGAGAATCATAAGTTGTCAGCATGCTAAAAATAAGTAATTGCTGAGTGCTCAAGCCTAAAGGAGACATGTATATCATGTAGTCCAAGGCCATGAACATTGTAGAAGATGAAGAGAGTGAGAAGGGGTACTATAAAATCTGTCTTCTGGAAATGACATTGGTGTTGTGATCATAACTACAGAGCAGACGTACACACCCACACAAGACTTACACACACACACACACACACACACACACACACACACACACACCAAGAAAGTCAGTGAGGAAACTAGATTCAGGGAAAATATATCTTCCGAATGAGAAGAGAACAGTAGGAAGTGATGGGAGAAAAACGGGCTCAGAAAACCCAGCATCTGTGCGTGAAATTATCAAAAATAAAATAAATTTTAAAAATAGATTTTAAGAGACAATAACATTTGTGGTAAATAATCAAGATTTCAGAATGGGAAACTTAGAGCACTGAATTAGAAAATGTATTTCATTGGTCCATCAGCATCTGGTATTTGTGCTGTTGAACTATTTATAGTCTGTGCTCTCTCAGTAATTTCAGAAGAAAAACAAAAGACTGCCTAAAGATAACTATTATCTCCTTGGTTATAATTGGGGTGAAGTTTAACAAATCTCCTTCCTGTCTACTGAGCAATCCCATAACAGACAGACCAGCTCCCACGTGTCTCATGTTTGACATGGTGTCCATTCCTATTTTCTACTTGGCTGCACTTTGTGGAATGAAACTTCATCTGTTCCCTTCAGTTCCTTTGATTTGCAGGCTTAGCTTTAATGTTTACAATAAAAACAATCAATGAAATTCAAAAGGTTAAAGAAAAACAGATTATTAAAAAAAATCATTCTCTAAATACCAGCACCCTAAAAAGCCAGTTAGGGATATAGAGGATCACTCATGTAGACTATCTGACTCAAGTCACATACTAGGAAGCTGATGAAATCAACATAACATTGATCAAACTAACACAAGAAGAAAATGTAATCTTGAACTTGATTCAGAAGCACATGTTCCTGCTTCAGCTTTGTCAAGAGATGAGAGATAACCACGGGACATTTACAGAAGGTTTCTAATAGTTATACTTATTCTTGTTCCTCTTTTCACCTATATTCTTAAACAAATTAAAAAGATAGGAGAACAGCTTATGGTAAATTATCCTTTAAATGGATGACACTGACCCCAGAAGATGGGACATGGTGTCAGTGTTTTTGTATAGCATGGTTATTAAGGTTTTATGTATTTTTGGGGGTTTAAAGCTACTAGTATCAATTACAAATGTCTGTGATATACTATCTCATTTTTTCCCTAGATATTTCAAATTATTCCTGGAATTTTCCAGAATGGAAAATGATGTTCGGTCAGTAGATAGGTGATTCAATCAGACACATTAAGATGGAATGTCTCCCCTTTATTCCTCTTTTCTGTCTGATGAAATACCCTCATGAGAATTTGCTAACATTTATATACCATGTGAAGACATAGTTTGTTTCCACTTAGGTGAGGATACCTCATTTCGACCTCAGTTTATTTGCTTCATCCTAATACTTCTTTCAACATCTCAAATCTAGTGTCTACCTGATAGCCTTGATTTATTCACATTATTTGTGATATGCTTCTTAGAAACATCATCTCTGTCTCAAAAGTTGCTTAGCATTTTACTGCTCAATATGTTCTATTTCCAAGAAAATAAGATTTAAGAAATCATTATCAAATAACAGATATTCATCAAATATCTGATCAGTCTTAAGAACAGCACTATAGTAGATTGATTTTTTTTTTCATTTGAAAGGATTGGCTTCAGATATATTTATAATACAATGATTGATTTTTCATTGCCAAACAGGGGAAATTGCTTTTTGAAAACATAATAGCACTCTTTTATTTTCTACAAATAAACAATTATGGCAGCATACAAGATGTTAAGAAATCCCACTGCCACCTCTATTTTCCCTCTCCATCCTCCCAACCTTTTTATTGTTCTAAACAGTTTAAAATCAGAATATTCAAACAGGTATTCCTGAAAGTGTTTTTTTTTCTTTCTTTCCATCAGTTTTCTGGGATTGTTCAGTGTATGTCTCACTGCCAATAACTGTCCTGAAGAGATGGAAGTAAAATAAATGACATGGCTAAAATTCATTTTTGCCTCATAAATGTTATACCTTGTCAATTAAAACAAATACTCAATTTCTATTCCAAGAAAACATTTTCTGTTACATTCACAATCTGCTTCTGTTGCCATCAGGTACTAGCAAAACCTCTAACAGATGCGAATCAGTAAAAGGCAATTTCAAGCTATACTGACGGAATGAGTAACAAATGGAAGACAGGTCTAATGAGTTACCCTGGCATGTACGCACTGTTAGGAGAGCTTTATGAGGCATTGTGCCACTGATTCTGAGGATAAAATCAGGGTCTGAACAACAAATTAAATGCTGCATAATGTAACACTTATTATATATGAGTAAAAGTGTATATGCACACAATTATCACTCATAATATCACATTGTACAAAGTCAAGGCTGTTGAGACTTTTCTGTTCTTTTCGGCATGCATTATTCCTCAGAAGCTGAAAGACTTATACAGCCATCCTCTGAATTAAGGAGTACAGTAGTCTTACTTTATAACTTATTTTAATATGATATATGCAGAAATATTATTCAGGTGGGTAAATATGGTGATTACTTTCTTCCTAGGAGCATAAATTTTAGAATGTGGTGCCAGGAGAAAGACACAGATCATCGCCAGGGAGAAATAGAATTTGCATGTGATATTGTGTGCCTAAAAGAAACAGAGAAACATCTGACCTCAACAAAGAAAAGCCATGAAACTGGCATTCTCTATTTTCTACCCCTTGCCCAGTCTTGCTTTGGCACAACAATTTTGAGCTGCTCTTTTGGTTCTGTCCAGTACCTGTAGAAAAATGCCAATGCCACCTGGAGGGCATCTTACAGAGAAGGTGCTAAGTGGAAGCTGGCATGGCAGGGAGGCAGGAAACTCAGGATTCATGTCTCAGCAGCTTTGGGTTTTTCTAAAACCATGTAGGTTTCTCCTCTCCATATATATTGCCTGGACTTCAGGATCAGAGTAAGCTAGTCCTCATAACACAGACTGATTACAACTGAATGCTCGCTTACCCTTGTAGTCAGAGACACGGATGTTGGAGACTCACCTTAGTGGAAAAAGTCAGACTGGAGAAAAGGAAGTTGCTGTTTTCTCAAACATTGATGCCTCCCAAGCCATGATTGGTCCTTTTACCTTCTTTTCTTTAAATGTTTTTTTTTTCATTAGATGGACGTTAGCTCTCAAAGGGAGCCTTGTTCGTATGGTCTTAGATCAACAGCACAAAGTAAAATCTTTACTGTCGCCTAAGATTGCTTATTTTGGATGGTAAGACAATAACTACCATAATACAAATCATATAAAATTATGAATATGTCATCTTCATGGACCTTTGAACATGAATTAGTTTATTTCTCTTATCAATAGAATACAAATTTGGGATGAAATTTTCTTCTTGTTATGAGATGTATCGTACTGTAGCTGTAAATTATTCTAAAATTAGATTGTTGGGCTAATTGCTCTTCAGTTATTGCATCAACAAAAAAAAATGTAACCTAGGTAATATACTGGGTTTTCTTACCTTTAAATTTATGGAAGAAATTAAAGAATTATCTTTATATAATGTAATCTTTGAGCAGTTATCATAATCATAGTTTGTTCCTATTCAACATTGATGGTCCTACCATTAACACTACAAATATTTTATAAACTCTCCATCATGCTTTATATATACTTATGTATCCATCATGCTTTATGTATACATACAAGCACAGACTCTTGAGTATCAAAGATTAAACTGGGAAAGCTTCTAAATATCTCTACTGTTTTCTTTAATTTCTTTAACAAGTCTCCCTTCATCTTTCCTATTGTCCTTGGTGCTGTTTCATGACTCCATTATATGCCCCCAGGGGTCCTTTATCATCTGAAAGCATAACAGATGACTCTAAACCAAACCATGCTTCTTTGTATGGCACAAAGACTATGCAGCTTCTTCAATTTGCAGGGTACCTAATGGCTTCAGTGAAATTCCTTATACTCTGCCTGGAAATTGCATAGGCTATACTGCTACTACCCTGCCTGGTAATTGCATAGGCAATATTCTTTATTGAGCATTTTCTCCCAGTATAGAACATATGCGCACATACTCATATAGCTTATGAGCATTCATAAGTCTAGGCTATGAAAAAAACATAATTTGTGGAAATCTGCACACGTATTATATTGTTGCAGGTATTGATTGCATAAGGGCATGTATACACCCACAAATTAATTTCAGAATTAAGTCTCAGAATCTTTGGGGCCTATCTAGAAAGTGCTGCTGTGTTCTATGACTTCAGTAATCTATCCTTTATGCCTTCAGAAATTGTTTTGCATATGGTCCTCTGGAATTCATGTTCGACTCTCCATAGTCTCTGAGTACTGTGTCCTCGTTTCCCTGAATTTCTCCTGGAGAAAGAATCATTCAATAACCTTGGGTTAGAAAATCATTAAAAAGCCTGCTCACTACCAGCTTTCCCATGAAAACAACAACATTATACTTTTTACATCTCTATGAATACTGAGTAAAAACCCAGCTCACAGGTTATGTGTTGATTTTTTTTCTTTATCGTTTTCTCCTTGTTTTACTATTTAAGACATAATTGTCCCTGTCTCTTCTATCAGTCCACTGTTCCACCTGAAAACTTATTTAGGTGTATGCTAATAAGGACAATGTGCTTCTTCTTCACATTAAATTCTATTTTGGGGGTGCAAATGAGATGGTTCAGTGAGTAAAGGTCTTGCTGCCAAGCTTGATAACCCAAGTTCATCAAAGAAAGGACTGACCCTCGCAACTTGTCTCCTGACTTCTACATGACATGACCTGCACACACACAAATTAAGTAAGCATATACATAATAAATAAATATTTTAAAAATTGTATTATTTTGACAAAGGCCTCCTTGAGATATTTAACTTTATACATTGGATGATGTTGTTGATAGCGGGGTTTTAGAGATCACTACAAAGTATAACAACCCAGCATTTCATATTTTTCTCATCACTGCAACCAAATACCTAGCAAGAAGTGACTTAAAGGAGTAAGGATTTATTTGGGCACATAGTGTGAAGGGATACAGTTAATCACAATGGGATAGGCATGGCACCAGACAACCCTGGGTGGCAAGGTCATGCAGAAGAGACTTCTTAGCCCTTCACATTTTGGACAAAAAAGAAGCAGAGAAAGACTGGGGTCAGAACTAGTGTTGGGCTACAACTCTCGATGCCTGTAGCCCAACACTTTAGGCTGTACTTCTTAAAGACTCCCATCCTCTAACTCAAGTGCTATCAGCTGGGGATCAGCCACACAAACAGAAGAGCCTGTTGGGGACACTATGATTTGGATAAACCCAAATAAACACCATTCAGTAAGATGGGGCTTCTGATCTTTGCCTACCTGATGTCTGGTCATTGCCACCTCTGAACCTTTGTCCACAGAGTTCTGTTTAGCTGGAATTTAACAGGACCCATAGCCAGGAAGAAACACCTTCTCTTCACTGACAAAACTTATTATCTTTCCTCTCATCTCCATAATGTTTTATAAAGATATGACCACCTATTGCTCCAATGCTTGTAATGTCACAGGAGTATTTGGTTCTTGTTATGCTTTAATAACCATTTATAACAATATTGAAATGAATATATAAATGTTATGTATGTAATCGAACCCAGTAATAAGTTATATGTTTCTTTCTCTATATAAGACATGCCCATTAAGTTTAATAGCCATTTTATTACAGCTAGATAACTTTCCTGCCTTGAAAGTACTGTATAGGTGGCTTCATGCCATAAATCCGTGTACAAGTTCTACCTAGAAGGAGCCTTTGCTGAGAAAGCTACATAATGAGGTCTGGCATAAACATGCACAGTGATTCAATCCTAACAGCAGTATTGATATTCAGTGCCCATATGTTCGCAGAAAATTGTTACAGTAGAAATATAGGTTTGTCCTGAGACTCTACATACACTAGGCTTTGGATGAAACCATTCTCATAAAAATATAGTGTTTTCCTAGGTGAAATAAAACTCTGCTCTATGGTTTTGGGGACAACTTTTGTTGTTGTTGTTTATGAACACGAGCTGTTAGAAAACCAAAAAACAATTCAATCTTTTAAATTACTTGAATTTCAGAATCTGTTATCGAAGTAACAAAAGTGGCAGGTGTGGTGGCTCACGGCTATAATCCCAGCACTGTGGAGGCTGAGGCAGAAAAATCTCTATGATCTGGAGGCTAGTGTGTTCCACATAATGAGTTAAGAGCCAGTCAGGGCGACATAGTGAGACACTGTCTCAAAAACCTATAAAAAAAATTAAAAAAAGAAACAAGAAATTGCCAAATGTAGGAAAAGATGGAACAAAAAAGCAAAAAGGCAACTACAAAGCTGTTATAAGCATCTAGAGGATGCCATGGCCACTTCTTGGGAACAATGGAAAAGCTATAGAACGGCGCAATGCTAATTCCACACAAGAGTGATGCTGAGATACTGGGGGGCGATCCTGAAGCCACTACTGCAGTCAAAACAGCCCCTGATCCTCAGGCAGTAGCTAGGAATGGACATTCTCACTAACGGTACAGAAGTCAGGAGCCCACATGATTTGCAGAAGTCAGTGCCCAGGAGTCGGGTGCTTACTGCTGCAGCAGCCACAGCTGCTCTTGTGGTAAAAATACTGCAGAAGCAGAAGTTTGGGCTTGCACACATATTTGTCGTGTGATGACAAAAAAAATATTTTTTGTAGATAAAAATACCGGTTTTCTGTTCATCCTCCAGCTTTTTGCCCAGTGCCTTACAATGGAAGAGTCCCAAGAAATTGGCCAGAAAAGGAGTCCAGAAACGATATTTTACAGATATGCACCGCCCACCCCGAGGCACGATGTAAAAACGCAGAAAGAAAGAATCGGAGATGAGCAGAAAGGAAAAACAGACTCGAGGTTTCTATAGAGAAAATACACAAAGAACATTTGTAAGACGTCTCCCTCTCCCTAAGAATTTCTGTTTCTGCCAGTTTCTAGTCTAGGGGCACTCACGTGTCTTCTCTGCCGCTCCTCTTTCTCTCTGTGCTATTGTCTGGTCTTGGTTTCTCTGGTGACACCTGGATTTCCACTGGTATTACCTGGCTATGTCAACCTCTCTAAGCTGGAGGGCCCAGTGCTCCCCACATTAACCTTGATTCTGTCATAAAGAAAATGTGTGGATCACCAGAGAAACTGTGGCTTCTGGTTGTTTTTTTTTTTTTTTTTTTGTTTTTTTTTTTTTGTTTTTTGTTTTTTGTTTTTTTTACTCCATTTGATTGTTTTCCTCACAAGAAATTGACCTTCTCACAATAACACTTACATTAGAGAGCAGAGTCTTGCTGCGGACTGATTGCAACTTGGAAAAATCTTACACTTCCCTGAGCATTAGTTTCTTCACGTGTGAAATCAAGGAGTTACAATCTTGAAATTCCTGTCCCACTCACTTTTGTGAGGTTCATACAATTTAGTTCTTTAAAATAACAGATTACGGCCTCACTCATTTTGAAAACTTTTCATAGCTAATCCTATAACAGAATCCCACACCAAAAATTCACACACACACACACACACACACACACACACACACACACGAACACTTCTTTATATGATCAAAAATAAATAAATAAACTTCCTTTTGCTAATTTTGACCATGATGTATAGCACAAGCTCAAGGCATGATCTTATCTATAGCTTTTCTTCATCTTTTCTTTCTTTTTTTCTTTTTTTTTTCAAATTCTCTCTGTAAGTTTTTCTTTAGTTTATTTACTTGCTTTTCACCCTGACCACAGTCCCCCACCCCACTCCTTCCATTTCATGCCCCCACCTCTCCTTCACCACCCCCATCTACTCCTCCTCTGTTTCTGTTCAGAAAGGGACAGACCTCCCATCGGTATCAACAAGGCCTGGCACATCAAATTGCAGTAAGACTAATCACCTCCCCTTGTATTAAGGCTGGGCAAGGTAATCTTCATCCTTTTAAACACCTTCTTTGTTTATATTTCTGTGACAGAATCCATTAAAAGGCAGGCCATGGTAGACAGGGGAGGTCAGAAAATGCAGCCTTCCACACTAGAGGATGTAAATATAGCTGGCACTATCATGGTAAAAGGGAAAATATTTGAGTTTGGAAATATGGAAATCTAAGCCACAAGGGAAGAGAAAGAGCAGGACACACATTTAGTTTCCTTGAATGTTTAGCCTATAGCCATGCAGTTCACAATCCATGATTAATTACACCTTTTTTTCCCATCTTGATAGCAATGGATGCTTCAAGATGACATATAAGTGAAGGAAGCTCAGAAGCGGAAATTAAGACAGAGTATGACATTAATATTTATTGATAGAGTTTGTCAGAAATGCACACTAAAAAGTTTTCAAATGAATTTTTTATTCTATTTGAACAAAACCAGCTTTACTTTTAAGATGGTACAATAAATGGCCAGAAATTGTTCATGATTTGTAACATCTGTTTTGTTGTTGTTTTTTAGGTTCAACACTTTAAAAATGTTTATATTAAGAACTGTAATAAAATAAATACTTATTTTTAAGTGTTGAAAAATCTTGAGGGACTTGTAGCAAAAATAGAAAAATGGAAAGCTAGAAGAAAGAATAGCAATATGTTCATTTGAGGCCCACCTGTTTAAATGTTTCAATGATATTAATTGCATCTGTCATGTTTTCCTCTATAACAAATTTAATTTTAAAATATCTTTGTAAATATTTGAAGTCAATTTGTATTCAAAAGATATCTAAAGCTGGGAAGGAAGGAAGGAAGGAAGGAAGGAAGGAAGGAAGGAAGGAAGG
>CABHPQ010001885.1:31688-70707 GCA_902168405.1 Peromyscus aztecus
GGGGGAGGGAGGGAGGGAAGGAAGGAAGGAAGGAAGGAAGGAAGGAAGGAAGGAAGGAAGGAAGGAAGGAAGGAAGGAAGGAAGGACCTTCATAAAGTTAAAGTGATAAAAGTAGAGTTGAAGAGTCTTAGACTGTTTTCCCTCCAAAGAAGTTTCAACAAGGCCACTAACAAGACATTGAGTCAACCTCAGCCATCAGAGGAGACCATGTCTCCCAAGAATAGGCTGTTTTAATATCCTTGATTTTCTCAGACATTGGCCAGAAAGCATCCTCTCAGATGTGTGGACAGTGCATACCATGAGGTGGGTTTCAGAGCTTAGCAGTCAGATTCAAGATGGATAGACCCAAGAGACAGAGACCTAAAATAGATTTCCTTGGCCAACACAAACCGCTCTTCACAGCCTCTATGCTCAACTCTTCACCTCAAAGCCCATCTGCTACCCCAACAGCCCTCTCTTTGATCCAGTCTCTCATGTATGACTTCCTCAAGCCTTCATTTCTAGAACTTTCTCTACCTCCTTCCATCTATTGCCTCACTTAGACACCTATTCAAATTTTCATTATCCATCATTATTTTCAGGTATATTAAATGCCATGATTTTGTCTGTACCCCGGAAATTAAATACCTGCTGGTTACTAGGATTTGCCCATTACAAAAGATGGTGAGAAGAGGATTATGCTAAACACGTTGCTTCCTGCTGCATCAGTGATGAGTTGTGCCGTTACCGATCTGTTGTGGTCTATTTGTTATGCAGCCCTCATCATCTGACTTCTGTATCCAACAGTATATGGAATTGCTTCAGAAAGTCATCAGTGCCTTTTTAATTGGCAGTCCATAGACAATTTCACAGTCATATGGGTGACTTTCATATCCATTTTATGTTACTGATCATTTATTTCTTAAATTTTTATTTTATCTAGACCACTGTGCCATAATGGCAGGCTTTTCTTTTTGTCTAATGGTTATTTCTTTTCTACATTTCCTTATATATTTTCCTCTTAATTTTTAGATATTGCCATTTCTCAAGACTATAACCTTATTCTTATATATTTTTCACTCTGCTTTCTTTCCTGGGAAACTTATTTTCTTCTGTATAAAGACAGCCTTCATTTATTCATATAATATTACATATTTCAAGATCTTAGCTTGACATGCTATACCATGCAATATTCTCAGGATTAAATTATGGTGGGGAAGGGGCACTATGGATTGTTCAATGCTGCTACCAGAAGACATAGATTATCTGAATGCTAGGCACAGGAAACTTCTTTATTCATTAGGGAGGCTCCAGAGGCACTTAAAATAACATACACTATTGCTGTTGGTCTTGGTACTCACCATAAGTAGATGATATGATTCTGTTTCTAAATATACTACTCACTTTGGATGAATGACACAGAGATGTCAATCTCAAACTGACCATGAAACCCTCTTGCTTTCTAGCTTACATAAGTATCAGAAAGTGTCATGCAGGATGCAGGGAGACAAAAGACAACAATGGTTTTACCTAACACTGGACCCTGAATGTTTCAGTACAGACTTGCAGCCAAGATGTGCCAATGGTTCAATAGTGACATGATGATTTTAGGGGTTTCACCTACTTTCTGATTGGATATGAGGCCTGCTACACAGAAGGATTCAATGATTGATGCTATGAACCTGAAGAAAAGCCTGTGACTGAAGACATATTGGGGGGAACCTGCTGTGTGTTCTTATTTTGTTTACTGGCCATGCCATCAAACTGTCTTCAGAATATTTACTTTACACACATAGACCTGTGCTGCTCTCAACTTTGCTCATTGAGGCTTCTTTGTGCTATGGCTGAGAACTGGCTAAAGGATCAAGTATAGACAATATTGGGTGCTCAGTTGTGGTTGGATCATCTTTCTCAACCTCCTATCATCTAAAACTCAATGAGCTTCACTGAAGAGAGGGTAGAGAGAATATAAGAGCTGGTGGGTAGGGATGGAGAACTGTGAAATGTTGACTTCTGGGCATGACATAGCTGTTGCATGTATCAACTCACAGCAGCTGTAGTTAGCTGCACAAGATCAAGCCAATCAAAATTCCAACATGAATTGGGGAGGAGCTCTAAAGCTCCACCCCTATCAGAGGAACTATTGGCAATTTGTGGTTGCTGGGGGAGGAAGAGTCACTCTCCTTAGGAAATGTGTCTGCTGGTAGGTTGCTCAGGCCCCAGGGAATAGTTACACACACATTTGCACATTGAAAGCATTAATTTGGGCTATTTATAATAAAACAAAAAATAAAAGGAAGACATGAATCTGGGAGGGAGGTAGAAGGGGAGTTGGAGGGAGGTAGCTGTGGATAGATTTGATTAATATATGTTCTATAAATGTTTAAAACTTTCAAATAATAAAATATTTATAAAACAAAAGAAATTTATTATTTAATCAATGAGATATAAAAGTAAATAGGCACTTACCCATCAAACCATCAAAGGCATCCTAGTATGATAAAAGGTTGTATATAATTCATAGAATATATAGTAGGGTACCTAACTTATATTTAGGAAATTGGAGAAGTTTCTTACAAGAAAAAAAGAGCAAAATATATTGATGGTATGAATAAATGCAGTAAGGCGTTCTGAACTAGGTAAATACCACATTTGAGTGGTTGCAATTCTACTACATTCTATTCTATTGAAACAGATCACATTGTTGATGGAACTAAATCAAAGAAAAGAGAAACTGTTGGGGCTGAGAGAGAGGGACGTTGTATCCAATTTTGTAGACTTCAGTTCTCACATTGACAGTGGTAACAACCCACTGACACATTACATTTTAGATCATATTTTAGTTTCTAGGAGTATTTAGAAGCTTATTCTCCACTGAAAAAAGGCCTAGAAACAAGAGATATTTGAGGTAAGTAGGAAGCATACCACCTGAGTTTGGTCAAATATTGTTTAAGCCTACTATGTACCTTGCACATAAAAGTTTTGGATGATAAAGCATGCTTTAACTATATATGCATAGTCTTATTTAACCAAAATTGTAATTCAAAATAAAATAAAATGAACTTAGACACAGGTATATGTAACATGTGTTTCTATGTATTGATTAATAATTATCTAACCTACCACATAATTGAGTTTTATAGACAAGAAATCCTATGCTCTTTGATTTCTGTCTCCCATCACAGCCAGTTATCCTTTTGCCAGCACAAAATATTCCGTATACAAATTCACCTTTTCTGCTCTACTGTCACAGTCTAGATAAACTGTTCTCAACCTGTGGGCTGTGACCCCTTTGTGAGTTGAAGCACCCCTTCACACGGGTCACATATCAGATATCCAGCATATCAGATATTTACATTACAATTCACAACAGCAGCGAAATTACAGTTATGGGGTAGCAGTGAAAATTATTTTATGGTTGGGGGCCACCACAACATGCAGGACTTATTAAGGGGTCGCAGCATTAGGAAGGTTGAGAACCACTGATCTAGATCCACACCACCATCTCTTTCCTAACAGTTCATATTAAATTATTGAGCTGTTGAAGCCTCTTACTCTTTCTTCCCCTGTGACTTTTTTTCTTCATACTAGACAAACTTCATGTCAGCAAGTCAGATTATGTCAATCTGCATCTGATTCATTCATTCATATGAATAAAACTGCCCTGTACCCTAGGAAGCCTCATGTAATCTGACTGTCCACATCTCTAGTCTCATTTGGGGGTGCTCTGTTCCACCCCTCTGTCCCCACTACTTGAAATACATGGAATTTGTGTGACTTCTATAGTACACTGTGACATTTCTATACTCAAGGCATATCTTCTGTCCTGAATTACATCTCATCCATGGTTGCCATACTGGTCAATACCTCTCTATTTCTTGTTCAACCCCTCTAATCACTCTTATTCAGCTTCTTATTTCTATTCTTTCCTAGGGGACCCTTTCTAAATGTGGAACAGAATATGCTATCCTCATGCTGAGAATTCTTCAATCACTTATAACCATATTTAAAATGAAAAATATCACCAATCTATAATTACCCACACTGTCTGTCTCTAACTAGACTCCTTCCTGCCCCCATCTTCCTGCTGCCTAACCACATTCTACCTTTTCCCTAGCCTTGAGGACTCCTTAATATTCTTCAAAGACAATCTACAACCATGAATGCTCTCTCTACAGGACTCCCATCTCCACTTTAGTTCTATGTTCAAACAACATCTCCATAAGGAGGTCTTGTCTAGCTAGCCCTTCATCACTTTGTGCTATTTTACTACTCTTCAAAAAGTTGTCACCACTTGAGATTGAAGTACATGTTTATTTATTGTCTAAATCTTCTTTGAGGCTTCTTGAGGGTACTGTCCGTGATTGTTTCTTTTTTATTGTTTTTTTGATGTTTAGAATAATATTTGATGCACACTTAATACATATTTGTTAAATGGAACATTTGGAAACTAGAAATCCTTACTAATTAACACTTTAAAGTATAGAGATTTATTAATTAGAATAGGCTAGAGAGCAGTCTTATCCATGGTCTTAACAAAGCATCGAAACCATGCTCATATGAGAGGAATCTAGTTTATTAATGAATATATAGGGAAAAGTATCAGCAAATTTACTATTAACTTGTAACAAGTTGGAAATAGTTAAAGAATAATAAGCAACTCAGCATCCCTACATGCTAATATTTTTAAATTTATCAGCTAATATGTCAGTAATATACTTTAAATACTACTTATATATTTCCCTCTTTTTCCTCAGTCTCAAAATAACTTCATAAATTACTAGAATATCAGTCAATATAGATGTGAATTCTACCATTTAAATGTTTCTTAAAGAGAAAAACATGTATACAGGATTATTTTCATGCAACACAGTGAATGTTAATCCAATGTCTCATAAAAGAGTAATATTTGGTGATAAAATATGTCTTGAAAATCTATACATATATTTTAAAGGAGTTTTTAAATTGTACTTTTTTTGGCAAATTATTAGGTTGCATTTTAAGCCTGAAGATTCTTTTTTTTTTTTTTTTTTTTGGTTTTTTCGAGACAGGGTTTCTCCATGTAGGTTTGTGCCTTTCCTGGAACTCACTCGGTAGCCCAGGCTGGCCTCGAACTCACAGAGATCCACCTGGCTCTGCCTCCCGAGTGCTGGGATTAAAGGCGTGCGCCACCACCGCCCGGCAAGCCCGTAGATTCTTGAGAAAAAAATAGTTAAGAAAGTTCTGATTTGTTCAGATTTTGAAATATTTTATTTCATAAAATTAAATTTAATAATGTAATTTACACTGTATTAATTGATGATTAATGTAAATTCACATGCCAGTCAAATTTAGAAACATTTTGAATAGCTTCATATCTTAAAAAAAAAGAACAGGCTTCAATCATAAATTGACAGTATAATAAATTCCAGTTATTTTATAAAAACAAAGATGTCACTTTTTCTAAAAAGAGTGTAATGGCCATCATCACTTTAAGTCAAGAGTCTATAAATTAGATTCTATTTATGTTCCATAAAATTTTACTACCTATCTTATGTTGTCAAATTATGCCAGATTCAAACTATCCTCTAAATATCAAGTTGATAAAATTCCTTAAAAGGCAATAAATTTATTCACAAGTCTTCTCTTCACGGAAAACTAGTTTTGTTTTGTTTTTTTCATGGAACCAGGGTGCAGAGAGTCCAGAGATCCTGGCAGTAGTGGAAGCATGGTGCTGACCGCAGATGTGCAGGTTTGGAAGGGGGTTTTTTGGACCAATCATTTGACGCCAGCACATTTCCTATGAATCTGTCCACCAACCTTCTGATAAACAAATGCTAATGAGACAACAATTATTTTCTACTGAAAGATGAGCTGGCATGTTGGAAAGTGACAGCGGGTAAATCTTTCTGTACTACAGTTATCATAATCCTCATTTTCAAATCTATTTCTACTTTTTAGTGTCATTCAGAGAAATGATCTAATCTTATGCGGTAAAGGGAGAATGGAGTCTAGATTGGCTCTTAGACATGCTGATTACATTTATGGATGCTCCTTAGTTTTAAATAGGGCAATATCCCGATAAATCTACAAAATGCTAGGAACTAAAACCGCATTTAGTACAGCTAATCTATAGATAGACCTTGCACTATCAAGCAATGGTCACCTACCCTTGTCCACATGGCTTTCTGGGACCTGCAGCTTGCTCATCAAAATTCAAGGTTTGAAGTTGTGGCGGTTACTATTGGTTGTCAACTTCAGAGGATACAGAATCACCTAGGAGACAGATCTCCAGGCACACCTGTGAGATGTTATCTAGATTTGCTTAGCTTCTAAGGATTGCTATGAGGGATTGACTTGATGAGGTTAATTAAGGTGGAAGGGCAAATCTTTTATGTGAGCAGCACTGCTTCTGTGGGTTGAGGTCCTGGAATGAATAAAAATGAGAAAGTATGCTGAGCACAGGCAATTGCCTCTCTGTACTTCCTGATTGTGAATACTATGTGATTAGTTGGCTCACACTTCTGTCTCCAGGCTTTCTTACCATAATGGACTATATCCCAAGAGGCAAGATAATCTTTCTCTCTTAAATTGTTTTTGTCAGGGTGTAGTACCATAATAAAATGAAATAAACAAATAAAGAAGTACAGTTTTTAATGTGTGGACATACACTTCAGATCATGTTTGTAGTATCACAGAGTTGGGAAACTGCTGTGGGATGTTCTGTATGGCAAATGTGTTGCTAATAAAACACTGATTGGCCAGTGGCTAGGCAGGAAGTATAGGCGGGACTAACAGAGAGAATTAAAAGAACAGGAAGGCGGAGGGAGTCTCAGCCAGTCGCCACTAGGACAAGCAGCTTGTAAAGATGCCGGTAAGCCACGAGCCATGTGGCAAGGTATAGATTTATGGAAATGGATTAATTTAAGATATAAGAACAGTTATCAAGAAGCCTGCCATGGCCATACAGTTTGTAAGCAATATAAGTCTCTGTGTTTACTTGGTTGCGTCTGAGCGGCTGTGGGACTGGCAGGTGAAAGAGATTTATCCTGACCGTGGGCCAGGCAGGAAAACTCTAGCAACAGGAAACCATTTGTCAATCGAGGCCCATGAGAAGCTGAACAGGTTCAATTTAACACCATCTAAAATGCATGAAGATTAGCTGTCGTGAATTTTGTGTAAACTTACTGACTGAGGCATTACAATCTTTTATCTTAAATATAATTAATAAAATTATTTCTAAGTTGCAAATGTTGATTTCTGGACACTTACAAAATATCTAAAAACATCAAAACTAATTAAAAACAAATATGGTGATAATTCAAATTTCCTGAGGCTAAGATTTTTCCAGTCCAGAAGGATCCTGCAGTCCTCCAATAATTCTAGTGAGGGATCTAGCAGGAGCATTTGGAAGTTAGAATACAACAAAAACAAAATATGAAAACATTCACCTGGTACAGGATGTTATCTTGACTTCCTGATGAAGAGAAATATGTACTATCTGTGTAGATAACTGTGTCATACAAGTAATAAAGAAAAGATAAAAAAACAAGACAGAGAAATTAAGTGAGAGGAAACACAGAGGGCAGGGACAGGGAGCTAAGGTGACCATAAAGAAGCTAGTCGAAAGTAATGTGAGAATGGCAAGGCCTAGGAAGAACTGATGAATCACAGAGTAGCTCTGAGACGAAATGCATGTGTGAATGTGCATGAATGTGTGTGTGTGTGTGTGTGTGTGTGTGTGTGTGTGTGTTGTCATGGTGATGGCAAACCAATAAGGAAAAGTAAAAAGATAATTTTGAAATTTATTACCCATGGAGCATTATTTGTTTGTTTTGCTTCTGGAAGCTTCTCCCACTTCAGAGCTCTCGGTTCTCTTAGCATTCTAGCTTAGTATGACATATCCAACTCTTTCTGTTGTTCATCTCCATCTTCCTTTCTAACGTTCAAAGGAAATGTGATGAGATCAAGCCAAATTATGCTGATGCTGTACTTCTGGTGTGAGGCTATCTACTGACTGGAGCCATATCCTTAAAGAAAGCAGACTCTCCCTCCCCTAGAAACCATCAACTCCCATAGCTCCTCAGTTAAGGATAGGAACTCCAGAATGTCTTTTGATTCCATGGGAGAACTAGGAGTAGCTTGATCACTTGCAGATCTTCTACCCAGCGGCAGTGAGTTCATGAATACTGCAGTCTTTTCAATTCCAGAAGATACTGTTTCATTCCACTTCTCCTTGACTCCTGACTCTTAGAATCTTTCTGTCCCCTCTTGACTGCAGTCTCTGCACCTTGGTGATGTGGACTTTTGTGGCTGAGCACTACTTATTCTCCACACTTGGGCCAGCTGTTTCTATATTAACCACTGTCCACTGCACAAAGGAATTCCTCTGATGAGGTCTGAGAGCTGAACTGATCTATGGGTAGACCGATAACAATTGAGAGGGCAGTTTGAAACCATGTCCAGTTGGCAGAGCAATAGTAGTAAGTTTACATCTGAGGCCTATGAGCCACATGTACTTTAAAAAAATAAATCGGCAATACGATGGGAGTAAGTCAGAAGGGAAGAAATTGAACTAGTATTGGTTCCTATTCTGCCTGAGACGCATATTTTGCACATGGCTCTCAGTAAGCTGCTGAATTTTGTGAGCTGTAGTCTCCTATATAAATAAGGCATCATGACAGCTGTCTCTCAGGACCATTGAGCACTAAGCAACAGAACTACAAGAAACGATAAATAGTGTATCACTAGCTACACCTGTGGATGTCTGATACTCCTCATTAAAGGCACAAAACTATTTTTTTATCTATTTCTTACAATATCTAGATAGGAGAAGTATGTTTTTATTTTACTTGCATCATTTAAACAAATTGTCTTAATATCTATTTGGTTTTAGGGTTGCAGAAAGAATTTTTTTGCCTTGTTTTCTTTTATCCCAGTCTCCAAGATCAGTTTCACAAATCAACTAAAGCAACATAAAAATACAAAGAAAAAAATCAACTTGCAATTGATTTAGAATGCAGTCTTATTAGGCTACATGCCCCTGGTGTGTTTGAATAAGCCACTATTTCTGAGAATCAGAGCATTTTAGCAGTAAAATAGTTGGGCTTCAAGGAGAATAAAGTCAATTCTGGGTGAAAGAATTGTAGTTCTTAAAGTACTTTAGAATAAAGCACTATCGTTATGATTATAGTAATGTTATTTGTGGTAGCATATGATCTTCACAACTGTGGATCATTTCCACTTGACATTCCTTCAGCACACGTGATAATAACCATGGATGGTATCAGGTCAATGGTATATGGCTTCCTAATTGAGCACACTTTCAAAAATGATGCTTTGTGGCACCCAGTGGAAAGTTGACATAGACAGATTCCTCTCCATGATCAAGTGACTGCACAGTGGCAACTGGACAAGTCCAGCAGAAATGATTAACAAGAGAATGGTGTAGAACAGACCAATGATGTAGAACAGATGTGAAATGTGAGTCTTTGATATGTCTGCCACTTAACTAGCTATAACAATTCAGCAACTTTTCTCAGTCTCAGAAAATGCAATTGTTGTTGCCATCATACATGGCCTTTGATGTATGGCTAAGTTTTATATAAAAGGTTAAGAATATTTTGGTCAAAATATGAATAAAAGGATTTTTTTCTGAAAGTCTAAGCAAGTGTTGAGTTTTTTGTTTCCCACATGAAAACCATCCTTATTTCAACTTTCCTGGTAGATAAAAATGTTTTTAAAATACTGGATTATCTCTGGTGACAATTAGGGTAGTCACCAATCTGATTACAGTAGATGTTCAGTACAGGCATCCTCTCCACTATTGCTAGGAGTCTTAGCTGGGGTTATCCTTATGAATTCCTGGGGGTTCCCCTGGAGCCAGGTTTCTCACTAATCCCCGAGTGCCCCTCAACAAAGACATCTCTTCCCTTACTCTCCCCTTCAGTCCTGTCCCCAACCTGCCTCCTGAACCCAATCTGCCCAACCTGCTCCTTCAAATTCCCATCTCTCCATCTCCTGTCCCCTACCCCCAGTTTACTCAGGAGATCTTTCCTATTTCCCCTTCCCAGGAAAATCCATGCATCCCTCTGTGGGCCCTCCTTGTTATCTAGCCCCTCAGGGTCTGTGGACTATAGATTGGTTATCCTATATTTTATTCCTAATATCCACTTATGAGTGAGTACATACCATGTTAGTCTTTCTGCATCTGTGTTACCTCACTCAGAATGATTTTTTTTCTAGTTCCATCCATTTGCCTGCATATTTCATGAGGTCATTGTTATTTACAGCTAAGTAATACTCCATTGTGTAAATGTACCACATTTTCCTTATCCATTCTTTGGTTGAGGGGCATCTAGGTTGTTTCCGGGTTCTGGCTATTACAAATAATGCTGCTATGAACATAGTTGAGCAAGTGTCCTTGTGGTATGATGGAGCACTCTTTGGGTATATGCTCAAGATTGGTATAGCTGGATTTTGAGATGCATAGATCCATAGCCAAGCACTAGGCTGAGCTCCAGGAGTCTTGCTGAAGAAAGGGAGGAGGGATTGTAGGAGCCAGGGTTTCATGATGAGTGAACTCACAGACAGTTGACCTGAGCTCGTGAGAGCTCATGGTCTCTGGACCAACAGTTAGGGAGTCTCCACAGGACCAACCCAGGCCCTCTGCATGTATGTGACAGTTGTGGCACTTGATTTCTTTGTAAAGCTCCTAGCAGTGAGATCAGGGAATGTCCCTGGCACTTAACTGGCTTTTGGGAACCTGTTCCACATGTTGGATTACCTTGCCTTTGGGTAAGGACAACAGGAGGAACTTTGTCCTGCCTCAACTTGATGTGCCATGCTTTGTTCAAGCCCAGGGATGACTGCCCTTTTCTGAATGGAGAAGGAAGAAGGGGAGGGAGATAGATGGGAAGGAGAGGAAAGGAGGGAGGGGAAACTGAGGTCAGTATGTAAAATAAATGAAAAAAATGTTATTTAAATAAAACAAAATACTGGATTATCTATTTTCCCCAGGACATACAAGGAATGAACATGAAGACATTGTTATTCTGAAATCTCTTTTTATCTTTCTTTAACCACATAATTGATATTGTAAATCCCTTACTGACAACATGGCTTTGGTACCTAACCACTCATGCTTATATGTCAATATTGTGCCCTCAGACACAATGAGCTGAAATGCATGAAAAACCTTGTGGTACATTTCTATTTCTGAAAATATGGCTGACCAGAGATTATACATGTCTCCTGAGTTTATAAAACAAGAATGTCCAGTGAGGTTGAACAAAGGCTTGTGTAACTGTAATGGGCAAACCTACATTAAAAAAAAGCAAGTTTAAATGGTTAGGAGCTAAGTAGAAGAGATATGAAAGGGGCAATGGTCCACTAATACCTTAAAAACACATGCAGAATTGTGTGGGCTATGGTTTCAGATCTGAGACCATTTTCACAAAGCCAAAACCCAGAAAAATAGGAAAAAAATGCAGTTAAATATAGTCTTAAGATGGATGAGAGTAGACAAAAAATATATAAACATTGCTCCTGCTAATTTAATGACTACTAGCTTACCCTTGGCTGGAAGCCTGAATCCATAGTCTTTATGCCGACCTCAACTCCCAAGCCCCAAATTACAATATACAGTAGACTTAAGCCTGTAATGCTCACAGGGACCTCAGTAAACAGGCACAAATCCTACCAAGGTGTATTTAAAATGACAGCTGGCTTACCCACAAAAAATAAATGAACAAAGCAGGAATATAGTGGGATGTGTTCATGATGCTTACCAAAAAAATAATAGTCAATCTAGACCTGTCTACAGAGCTAAAATATCTTTAAAGAATGAGGACAAAATAACAATAAATGAACAGACTGATGAGTTTACTTCTACATATCACCACATCAATGAAATAACTCCTGAAAGGTGCATTTCTAAAAGAAGGAAATGGACCCTATAAGGTCTGAACATGAGGGTACACAGAGGAGAAAGGAGACTAAAACTTGGTGGAATATGATTAACACTGTTTAATTTGTGGGTTGTGAAAACTAATCTACAATTTCAAAGTATGACCTTTATAAACATGCTCTGAGATGGATGATGAAAAATAAAGCTTTTCAAGGACATTGAATCTGAGGTGGAAGGTACTAAATGACATTAATTTAGGACTTATGTTACCTGTGTACCTCTATTTTTATTTAGGTATTTCTTGAGAATTTCATACACGAGTTCTGTATTTACATTTTTCCTACCATTCCCACCTCCAGTCTCTCCCAAGCTGCACTCCCTCTCAAATTCTTGATGTCTTCTTTTATTTTTATTGTCACCTATATAATTGTATCTTTATATTCATATGTATGTATTTAATGATTGTTGCATGTATATGTGATTAGAGCTAACCACTTAGGATTTGATAGCATATCGTGGAGTTTATGCCTGAAGAAGACTGACTCTCCCTTTCTCAGAAGCCACCAATTGCCTATAGTTCTTAATCTAGGGCGGGGCTTTGTGACATTTCCTCATCTGTGGAGGGGTGTCAGGGGGTACTCTCGCTGTTGTACCTGTCTTGCTTAGGCAGCCATGTTTTTGAGATTTCCTGGGTGCAGATTCCCTGTCATAAATAGAAAACGCTACCTCACAGCAGACATTCTGGTCTTTCTGCCTGGTTCTCTGATGCTCCCTGAGCCTTAGGTGTATAGATAATTTGTTGTAGGTGTATCGATGGGACTGAACACCTCACACTCGGTAGTTCTCCACATTTTAACCGTTCTGAATCTCTGTGATAGTCTCCATCTTCTGAGAAGTAAGATTCTTTGTTATGCAATGAGATCAACACTTATCTGTGGGCATTTAGAATGTTGTCACAAATTATACTGGTTTACCAGGAAAGTAAAAAAGGACCATGGTGGAGGTAAGGAAGCAGTTATAGAGCAGATATTAGAAGCACACAAGTGCTATGAAGGGAAAAATGTGTGTGTGGGGGGGTAACTGGGGAGAGGGGCAGGGCAATACAAAGGGAGAGGGACATAGAGAAGTAAATAGCACTAGCATGTCTGAAAAAAGTCACAGGGAATCATCATCCTATGTTTACCTAAAATTGCATATAATATATAAAGTGTAACTGTATTACATAAATACTTTAAAAGTGAAGTTACACAACTTGGGGCAATAATGCTCCCCCCAAGAGCCATAGACTAACAAAATTCCCAGTACTAGTCAGGAGAAACCTCTTTTTGAGTTTTTGGTTAAGGGAGTCCAAGAGCCTCCAAGACAATATACACTACTGCTGTTCCTGTAATGGCCTCCCACAATTTGAAGGTAAGTCTCGATTGCTGAAGACATCACACACTTGAGACATGGGTCTTGGAGGAACTGAGCTGGGAGCCCCCTCCCTGAGAACCAGTTTTCATAGTAGTGAAAGTTACTATGTAAGAGTCCAAGGCGAGAAAGAAAGCAATAGTCCTTTCCAGTGTAGAACTTAGAAAGCTCAACAGTGGCAAGAATGGCACGTTACTCCCAAAGGTGCAATAGTCACACTAACATATTGACAGCAACCAGCAGAAGAGCAGCTGCATATACAAATCCATAGCAGGTATGACAGCATGTACAAGGCTGTGGCAAAGCCTAAATCGGACAAAATTCGAACATGGAGATGTAAGTTGAGCATAGAATCCCACCCACAGCCATGGAGCTATTGATAACTGTTAGCTGCTGGGGGAAAAAAATGTTTTCTCTAAGACTGTAGCCCCTGGGCAGTTGACCATACTCTATTGGAAAGTCATATATTCCAGAATATTTGGGCAACACAAATTGTTCTAAATGGGTTTAAAAAAAAAAATGAAGACAAAAAAGTGTGTGAGCAAGGAGAGGTGGATTTGCCAAGAGATCTCAGAGAGGGGGTTAATAAGATCAAAACACATTTTACAAAGTCTCAAAGAACTAATAAATGTTTTCAATAAATAATAAAAACAGTTGTATCCGTATTGTGAAAAAATAACTAATAAATGTAAAAGTGGCCCACGCTTGGTGGTGCCTGCTCTATATATGGAGTTCTAGGCCAGCCACAACTACACAGTAAGATTCTGTCTCAAAAAAAAGTGTTTTAAATAACTAAGATTGTCATCTTCATTTGTTAAACTTAAGAGAATTTCTTTCGATGAAATAATTAAAAAATTACATTCTTGACTAAAATGAAATGATTTTGTAGAAACTATGGGGCCTTGTATTTGCATAGAATTCAAGCAGCTCTTAGCTGAAATAACTTGTGTCATTTATAGGTGATCGTATTACAGGAAGGTGATTCATAACAAAATAATAGCCAAGTGTGTTTTTTCTATGTATATAGTCACATTATTTTAATATTTTAGATTTAAGTTACATAAATCATACCTAATTTGTTTTATCCGAACAATGTCATTTAATTAACAAACTTTATATGTAGCTGTCTGAAACCCAAGAAGGTGTATCTATTGCGTTTGACAGTAGACACTACACAGCACAGGAGCCACATGTACTCTTCATGTTTCTGCTGGTAGCTAGCCTAGACATGAGGAGATTAGAAGCAATGAGTGCTTTTCCTTATGCTCAATACCATTGATCAAATAAGCTGTCTGTGTCCATATAACAGGCTTGAGAAAACAGCGTAGTTTTGTTAGTGGGAACCTTCCAGAATCAATAACTTTTCTAATGAATATAAAAGCCTGGTTGCCTTGCAGTCCAAATTCATGCAATTGTATTGCTTGTTGTAATCAAGTACTGGCATTAGCATTCTGCTGTGATAAAATAAGTGTTTAGTAATGTAGTCCTCAACTGCTTCTGGCATTGCAACTCTTTGTTGGCATATAAAGCAAAAAATTCCTCCTGTAGTAAAAAGCAATTCATTGACTTTTCTTTATTTTTAACTTTTATCACCTGTGATGAGCAGCTGTTGGCCATGCCAGCCTGTCTATTCAAATATGACTGAGTCAAAGCTCCCTCCCTTAGCAAACTGAAGTTCAATCCAAAGCAATAATTTTTTAAAAGTTTGATCAGTTGCTGGAATGAAAACAACCACTATATTTTATAACAGGCATAACTGATTTCAATTTTATATAATAAGAATAAGTGCCTTTCTTGTTTCTTGGAGTTGGTAAATACATGTGATGGATATATGACTAGCTAGTAGCTCTCTATTTGAAAGTTAGAGGTGACCAACTGCCTAGATATAATAAAAAATAAGATACATGTCATACTAGACTAAGATGAGAATAATTGTGTTTATAATTGTATATATATATATATATGTTTTTAAGAAGCAAGATATAATGATTTTTTTACATACATAACAACTAGCCTCCATCTATGAAGTATTTCAAACCCAGGAAAAATTACAAAACCTATGTATAAGATTAAGAAAAATATACTCGGTTTCTATTTGGGAAAGGGCCGGCCTTACACGGATATCAACAAAACATGTCGTATCAAGTTTCAGTAAGACTAAGAGCAGGAATGGGTTGGGGGAAGGGACTGGGAGGAGAGGAGCGAAGGGAAATTGTATTTGGGGTGTAAAATAAATATAAATTTAAAACAAAAAGGAAAATATTCTATAAGGAGTCATCAGAATTGAATTGGTTAAATACTTGATCACTATCTTTTGCTGTCTAAGATGTCACCCAACCTTGCTGATTTAATATGGCATACATTTTTTGGCTTATTATTCTACAGATGGAAAATTTGGCTAGATTCTTCCAGGCATTAGACCACAACACTAAGGATCTATGAAAACCCAGACAAATGAATCACTTTCTCGTTTCTACAGAATCGAGTTGCATTTCTGAAGACTTGTACAGCCTTGACCTAATCTTTAGGAATAAAAGAAAGTAGACATCTTTAGAAAAATGAAATATCTTAGTGATTTTGCTATAAGATTAAAGTTTCATGTTTTCCTAATACATCAATTTTTTAAGGTTTAGTTCCAGTTGAAACTTGAAACTGCTGATAAGGCTTTATCCATGAAACAGTATCTTATAGGTAAGTGTATCTAATCTGGTTGCAACTGAGATTTGATACAATAAGGCAGAGTCTTTGTTACTGCTGATGGTACAGCTCTGGTTTGTACCAACTGCACTAAGAGTCAATCTATAGAATCTAGAACTTCATGGCCTGAGGAATTTCAGTGAATTTCAAGTGAAACCCTTCTCTTTCACTTACTAATAAGATTTGGGGCAAGTCCTTCACATCCTCTGTACCTCAATCCCCTCATTAAAAAAAATAAAACATCATTCCCCAATTTAGAATACTGTAAAGATTAAATGAGTCATCATGCATAAAGCATGTATCCTTGTGCACAACATGAGGTAAAAGATGATAAAGAAGCTATTTTCAAGCCATCCATATATCCCCTCTTCCTTAGCTCTATGGCACACTTTATTTAGTGGAGACGTAAAGAGGAAATTCTCAGAAGTCTGTAAACTACTGGGTGCCCTCTCCCATTTGTGTTGCCTCCACGCACTGTACTGTCCTCAATCTCTTCTTTGTATGGACTGGATTCTAGGGGAGGGACCTGAGGATGCATACCCCTGTGAATCCATGCTGACTCCATCTTATCCCTCTCAGAGGCTCTTATCTCCTCATCTCCAATCTGCCAAGGTATGGGGATATACTTTTCAAAGTTCCCCATCACATTTTGTTCTATGCAGGAAACACCTCAAGGTAAAGATTTTTCTACCCAAAGCAATGGATTCCATTGTTCCTGTAATTGTAAACATTCAGATGAAAGACACTTAGATAAATATAAGGCATTTTTTCCCTTTCATAGGTACTATTTTATATCTTTGGGGATGTTTTTTCTTCATTTCACATGTTTGTGTGTGTGGAGTGCATACATGTGTGTGTGTGCTATCTTATGTATTGATGCACATGTATGGGGGACACATGGAGGCTTGAGTTTTATGTCAAGAATCTTCCTCCATCTTCTTTTGAAGCAGGTTGCCTTAATCAAACCCGGAGCTCACCCACACAGCTAGTCTCACCAGCCACTTGTGCCAGGGTTCCTGTCTCTGCTTTTGAGACTTGAATTGCAGGAAGGTTGGCACATCCACCTGGTATTTACATGGCTTCCTGGAATCTGAACCCTGGTCCTCATGTTTACATGGCAAGTCCTATAAGTGCTAAGCCATGTCTTCAACCCATCTGTTGTGTTTTTTCAGTCTCTCAAATCTCATTTTTGCATATGAAATGTAAAATTTAACCTAATTTTAAAATTCTGTTTATCTCATCTAAAACATCAGGATCTCTGCTCAAAACAACTGTCTCTTGGGGATTTAGGGAGGAAATAATATACTTGAGAGGATCAAAAGAATATAACAGTGTATTCATAGTCCTTTAACTTCTGTCCATATTTTCTGTTATTTTAATGTTATATGTGTTTTTAAAATAGTTACTTATTTTCTAAATCTGAATCTTCTATTTCAAATAATGAAGGACTACTGGCTATAGAGTTTATAAATGATAATAAAAATTCTAGCCTTCAGAAGTCTGAGGCAAGACAATAAAAATGTAAGATCAGCCTGGAGTATATAGTGAAACCATGTCTCAAACAAAGAGACAAAAACAACAATAAAACTCTACTTCATTTTTCAGGGCATAAACAATCTTATTGTATAACCTTGCTTTGTGTTGTTTAGCAATCAGTAGACTTCTTTACAAATTAGCTTCAGGACTCTTAGCTAACAGAGCTTGTGATTAGACAGCTTTGTCTATAAAATAATTCCAAGACATGTATGGTGGAATAAATGATTCTCATAGGTATAGAGGTAGATGTTAGATAGAGATAGATGATTGATAGATAGATAATTGATTGACAATAGGTGATTGATAAAACAATGATAAATAGATGATATATAAATGATGGGTAAATGATATATAGATTGATGATTGGTATAAAGACAGAGATGATAGATGATAGATAGATAGATAGATAGATAGATAGATAGATAGATAGATAGATAGACAGATAATAGATTAGATGATAGATAATAGAGCCATATACAAGTCCTTGCATTTAAATTAAGCAACCACCTTCAACATTTGACAGGCTTCTTCTGTTCAACATCTTTAGGACAGATCTCATGTACTCTTGGTTGAAGACCTGTGTATGAGTTCTTTGCATACAGACATTGGAGTGCCTCCTTTCAGTGTTTAGCATCATATTTTTCAATTTTTCAATGATTTCAACTTATGAAACTTCATGAGATCCTCTGCTTGAGTCCTATTTCTTCTCTTCTGACACACTGAAGCTTTTGCAATCCCACTAAGGCAATTGTTGTTGGCATGTCCATCTGTCAATGAAACATGCAACTTTTTACCTCCTAATCTCTCATTCTCTAGGTCTCATAGCTTTACTCATTTCAAAAATTCCTTTGGTCTCCCTTAAGTATATGTTTTTATAAAGGCCACATAATGGAAGTGGTCAAGCTACCACATGTGAACACAGTTCTAATCAGAGATAGCTAAAAATGGAACTCTGTGTAAGAGTTTCAGTTTTTCTATTTCTTTCTAAATTTTTTAAAATATTTTTATTAATCTGTTTTGATTATGTATTTGGTATGTGTATGTGTGTGTGTGTGTGTGTGTGTGTGTGTGTGTGTGTGTGTGTGCATGAATGCATGGGATAGATTGTGATATAAACTTCCAAAGGAAAAAGAAAGCAAAAATCTGAAGCATTTCAGAAAAAGCAGAAAACTTTGTATGCTCAGTAAAAATGTTGGAATCCAAACATTCAATAGTCTGGAATTAGAGTGCTCCTTGAATCTTCTTGTAACAATGGTCTACACGTCTACACAGTGCACAGTATGTGTGTTCTGTGTTCAAAACCAAATCTACACTGGAGTTCTGCAATATAAAGTAGGCAATCACTGCCAGAAATCGCACAATTCATTGCATGCTTAATTTTAAATTAACTTTTGGTGGTTGAGTGCTTAGAGAACTTTTACTGTTGTCTACTGCTGTCAAGATCTCTCTCCCAATGTTTACTTATATGAGACCCTGTGGAGTTGAGACTCCCAGTTTATGAAAGTGAGGTACAGCTAAGAACTGGGAACTAAGGAGATCGGAAGTAATAGTGCTTATTTCTGCAGATGTCATCATGGAGAGATGATCATAAACCTCTCCAACTCTACTTCTGCTTAAGAAATGTCTTCAAGAATTTAGATTTAGCCAAGTGTGTCACTTCATTCTTATGACAACATCCTGGTATGTGGAGGATTGCATGTTCAAGGACTCAGTCTCAAAAATTAAACAAGACTCATATTTTACCTTAGATAAGAATTACATGGTACCAATAGTCTACAATCTGGTAAAAGTAATATATAATATGTAAAAAATGTCATGGCATTCAACTGAAATCTAATCTGATTGTGTGTGTGTGTGTGTGTGTGTGTGTGTGTGTGTGTGTGTGTGTGTGCTTTCACATGCACATTTGGATGCACTGGTGCACAGGAGTATGTATGGGTGTGGAGGACAACCTTAGGTATTGTTTTTCAGACGCTGTCCACCTTATTATTTGAGACAAAGTCGCTGACTGGCCTGAAATTTGGCAAAGAGGTGAGATGGCTGACCAATGAACTTCAGGGACCTGCTTGTCTCTGCCTCCCTCAGTGGGACTGAAAGTGCAGATGACTCTGGCCAGTCGTTTCTACATGGGTTCTGGGGATCAAACCCAGGTCCTCAGACTAATGATGCTAGCACTTTACCAAGTGAAATACCTTCCCATCCCCTGGCAATTTATTAATATCTGCTATACCAACAAAGCTGTTAATAAGTCCCCTCCTCCACCAAAGCAGAAAGTGAAGAAAGACAGCAGGACAAGAAGCATATAACGCTGTCCTGTCACATAAAGAAATTAATAACAATTATCCCCGAAACTTTTTATAGTACATTTTAAAATGTATGTTAGTTACTGTGAAAGAGTGTCATTAGGGAAAGCAGACCAAAAAATCCGAATCTGTTTCTAGCTTTTTCTCCCCTCAAAGAATGGCAAGACGAAACTGTCTGTGAATTAACTTGAGGTTTTTATTAATACTGAGAAATAATTAATTTGAGAAAAGTTTAAATTCTCCATTTTTACATACCCTAATTACTTGAATTTAACTACCATATCACCTTTCCAATTTGAGGTCAACCAGGATACATAGTCATCCGTGGTTTTAGTGACATTTTCCCTTCTGTCTTATTACTGTTTTAAAGAACTTTTTCTTACATATATTAGAATTTGAGAGAAAATATTAATTTATTGTCTTGAAATACTCATGCCAAAAAACTCGATCATTGAAACTATTTTAATCAAATGTTTCTAAGTTCTGTATTATGGAGTTTTCAAGCGATGTTTGATTGAACAAAGATTGATTTTTAACAAAAGCATTAGAGTACTGAAAATTGGCATTTTTTTCTTTTCATAAAGACAATTAAATACAGTGCTAGAGTTTGTTGAAAGAAAACACTAGGAACAATAAATCACATATAAACATGGAAAAGCTCCTGAAATTAATACGACAGAGACAAGCAAAGAGAGAAGCAAACACACAGTGGTTAATATGTCAATATAAATTATGATGCCGAGTTGTATGTAATTTCCACTTCAAAACAAATTTTTTATTTGTTCCCAATTTTGGGTGGAAACCATAAAATAAATAAAAATTTTAATCCAAGCTTATTTTTCTAGTAATGTTTGGCCAACAATTGCTTTAGTGATCAGTGGAGCTGATCAATTTAATTGGATGTCAGAATCAATGAACCATAGGTGACTGAGGTGAATTATATCTATGTAAACATGGCCTTTTATTCTGAGGGATACATTGAATACCAGGAGTTCTGTTTTGGCTTTTCATGATTTAAGGATATCATCCAAGTATGCAAACTTGTCTGTTTAAAACCTACAGTTCTGCAATGCCTGGGTTTGTGGATTATACCTAACGCTTTTACAGATTTGAATCTGAATTATTGAGATTATCATTCAAGCTCATTTGGATCCTTCCCTGAGAGAACCCCTCAAGGCTAAATACTCCTCAGATATTTGCCAGCATGATTAATCTGGGACAGCAAGGGGAAGCTAGAGTCTAGAAATAATGGATGGACTTTAGCCACAGCCTATCAGATAGATGCACACATTGCAGATAGCACCTCAGTCAGTGAGTCACACTGATGAATGAGTGTGGGCAGCTGAGAATAACTGGCACTTCAAAGACAATAAATCTTGCAGTGTACCCAAGATGTAGCCAGCTCTTCTGAAGAAGACAGGGAAGCCAATAGTGGTGCAGTGGAAGGAACTGTGAAAAACAGAGTTATCTCAGAGAAGTTGGTGCACCCCGAGGAAAAGGTTTTAGAAGAATCTCAGTACTGCTCACAGAATCCAGCAAGACATGAAACCAGAGCACCAACCGCGGGAAAGTGTATGTTACGAAAAGGCAATAGAACAATTTGATGTAAATATTATTTTGCTTTAATTTTAAAGGATTTTGAGATTGTGATACAATAAAATCATCCCTCCTTTACTTTCCTCCCTCCAAACCCTCCCATGGACCCTCCCTTGCTCTCCTTCAAATTCCTTAACTGTTGTTACACATACGTATGTGTGTGTGTTATACATAATATATTCCTAAATAAATAAATTTTGAACATAGTCTTTTAATACATGTCCAGATACAAACCCCAGGGTTAAGAAAAAAGAATCAAGTTCATCAACTTTCAAAGATCAGAGCACTCTTAAAAAAACTAAGAAAAGGAATGTTATCTTAAGAGATTTTGATTTAAAATGAGGTGGCCAAGCAGAAAGAGGGATGGAGAAGGAGAGCAATGAAAGATATATCTTGGTAGAGGGAACCATTAGGGGCTTAGGAAGAAACCTGGTGCTAGGAAAATACCCAGGAATCCACAAGGATGACACCAACTAAGACTCCTAGCAATAATGGAGAGAGTGCCTATTAGTGACTCCCCTAATTGTCATCATAGAACCTACATCCTGTAACTGATGGAAATAGATGTAGTAATCCACAACCAAGCACTGGACTGAGCTCCTAGACTTCAGTTGAAAAGAGGGAGGAGGGATCACATGAGCAAATGAGGTCATCATGATGGGGGAAAACCACAGAAACAGCTGACCCAAGCTGGTGGGAACTCATGGATTCTGGACTGAGAGCTAGGGTACATGCATGGGACTGAACTAGGCCCTCTGAATGTGGGTGACAGTTATGTGGATAAATCTGTTTTGGGAGCCCCTGGCAGTGGGACCAGGACTTATCCATGATGCATGAAATGGCTTTTTGGAACACATTGCTTAGGGTGCGATACCTTGCTCAGCCTTGACACAGTGGAGAGGGGCTTGGTCCTGCCTCAACTTAACATACCCAACTTCATTGACTCTCCAAAAGAGGCCTTACCCTCTCTGAGGAGTGGATGGGGGGTGGAATTGAGAGGGTTGGGAGGGGGAACTGGAATTGCTATGTAAAATGAAAAAAAAATTTTAAAAAAAGAAAAAATGCTATGGCTCTTATATTATTTCTGGTTATAAGCCTAGCCTTCCAATGGCTGAGCCATCTTTCCAGAATATAGTTTAAATACATTTAAATTGAAAAATTATTTTAAATAATAAAAATAATAGTAATATAACTTTTTAAAAGATGCTATGGCTCAAAGATTGATTATATTTTATGTTGAAATAATCTTTTCTATTGTCAATCTACTTTGCTTAGAATTTTTAATTAGTTAACTAACTAATTGATGCTTCTGAGACAGAGTCCCATTTTGTAATGCAAGCCAGTCTGAAACTTGTTATTAGCCCAGGCTGACTCACAACTTACTATTTAGCCAGAGCTGGCCTGGAACTTGCTACATAGCCTAGGCTTCCTGGGAACATTCAGTCCTCCCATCTAAACTTACAATCTCAGTTGATTGCCTGGATTACAGGCATGTGTCACATTATCCAGCTACTCATCTTAAGGAACAAAAAAAAATCAGAAATAAAGATATATCTGGAAAATGTCTTATATTGTGTTTAAAACTCACCTCTCTCTCTCTCTCTCTCTCTCTCTCTCTCACACACACACTCACACACACACACACACACACACACACATACACACATCTCTGCCACTACTCTGTGTGTGTGTGTGTGTGTGTGTTATACTATGTATGTGTTTACAGGGTGCACATGTACTTATGTGGGTACATGTATCTGGAGTGTGGAAACCAGAGGTCTCTTCCTCTATAATATGGTACCTTAGATTTGACATAGAATCCGTCATCTGGGATCCATCAATCTCTAACCACTCAGGACTGGAGTTACAGATGTGCACCACTGCATTCAACCTTTGTGGATACTGGGAATCTAAGCCAAGTTCCTCCAGTTGCAGCAGCTGACACTTGCCCAACTTGGCTATCTACCTATTGCTCCCGCCCACTGTTTTCATATTGACTGTTCACTCCCCAAATTTGATAAGAGTTTTGATAATCCCTATAAGAAAAAGATGATCTTTAATTCCATCACACTCTCTCTGGGGATTTTAAGATATCACTTGGCCTCCTAAATCTGGAACAAAATATACACTTTGTAGTGGAATATGACCCAATTGGTGGTCATGATCTGATATTCAGCACTAACTGAACTACTTGAAAACTTCAAGTGTTGATGCCTTGAAGTACTAGGGAATAGGTGAATAGTCATTCCTGATTTCTGCTGAATTTCTCTGCTTCCTTCTCATGGTGTTCTTGGAAACCACACATGGCACATTTTTGAGGTTGCCCTCACTAATGTATGTACACCTAAGGGGAAGAATAAATGAATTTATTTTCAAATTATATATATATATATAATGTTTATATATTATATATAATGTTTACTTTCTTTTCATAATATGTCACATTTTTACTTATTTGTTTATGGATGCATGCTGAAGCACATATGTGGAGGTCAGGGGGACAACTTTGAAGAGTCACATGTCTTCTTTCACCATGTGGGTTCCCAGAATGGACCTCATGTTATCAGGGGCCATTGGTGACAGGTGTCATTACTAACTGATCTACCTCGCCAGCCCTTCTTATTTTTCTTAAAGAGACAAAACAGTTGTAAAAATACATCATCCAGACTAATTTCACTTTGAGAAATCTTTTCTCATCTCCTGGAAATGTTTGATCAATTCAAATGTATAGGGGCAAAACTGAACTACAGAGCACACAACCCCAGCATGCTCTGGCAGGCAGTAACAACTAAACATATGATAAAATGGATTCCCCCTTTACGGAAAAGTTCATCCTTGAAATTTTTAAACAAATCCCTTAGTATTTCTCTTGAGGACTCTTGCAGACAGAATCCTTGTCTTAAGAGTTAAGGACAAGAAGGAAGTTTATTAGTGTCCTAAAACTGGTCAACTGGCAAGAGTCAGACCTCTGTTGATGCCCAGAGCTACCTGCTCTTTCTACAGCAAAGTGTCTACTAAGAGAATCCCCAGGAAAGGATGCCTGGAGTGGAAGAACCACAGTCAGATGAAAAAGACATCATTTCCAACCTAAAATACACAGCCAAACATTTAGAAGGGAGGGTAGGGAAGAGAAGTTGTGCCTTCAGTCACTCCATTTAATTAGGAAACTCGAAAGCATTTGAACAAAGAGGAGAAAATAACTTCTGCTGCTGATCTCACTGAAGTTCATGTCCGAGGTCTCCGAGAGCCTGGGAACACTGCAGAAGTATTTGCTCTAATACTCCTGGCTATGAAAGGGCCTCCAGAAAGGACTGCTAATTGCAAGAAGTTGCAGATTACAGAGTATTCCGTAAGAAGTTGGAATTTATGGCTAAAACAATTTACCTTTAAATTACCCACACTGGACAAAATGGGTACAAAAGCGATGAGAAGGGAACATGATGTGAGGTTAATAACCTCGCCTGAAATGTCCCCAGAACGAAAGGTTGGACAGACAGAATGGAAGATAACAGTGGGACAGAAAGGGCTTCTGGCCAGCACCTCAGGAGTCCTCGGTGTTAGAATTAGAGTTCATTAATTGGAAGCAATAAAGTGGACCAGCAGAACAAAAGCTTCAGAAAGAAAGAAGAGCCTCCTGGTCATGGGTAAATCTCAAAACGTAAGAGATGCTGAGCTCACTCGGTTGCTCTTCAGATCATATAAATAGTTCACCTTTTACCAAATAAGACGGGAAAAGAGGGAAGTCTAAATGAACAATGGAATATTGGGAAGGGACAGTGTCTCCACGACATGGAAAATAAAGAAAAAGATATGTCAATAACCTGAAAATGCATATAAGCGGCAGCCTGCTAACTCTTGAGAAGAATCTTAAGCCTTGTCGCAATGTTGGATTTTAGGTCCTTTCAAGACCTGGTGACCCAATGATAGAGAAAACCCTTTCATTCCAGGCAGCAGCTCGAGTATTGTAGAAGTCCTCTGGCCAGAATGGCCTCCTGGCTGCATTTTTGAGAAGAGCTCTCATTTTAATTTTCCTTTCGATTTTCGAAAGACCCTGGTGGATTAGGTGACCAAGACATGAAAAGCGGGACTTCTGTGACAGTGTTCTCTATTGTGAGTGATAGAAGAAAGCCTCTCTCTCACTGGGCCCAGGGTTCTATGCAGGAAGGAAAGGCATTAGAGACACGTATTTAATATTGGTGGAATAAAATCAGTCTAGCAAATTGAAAGGTACCCAGGAGGAAGGAGGGATGCTGCAGAAAGAAGTGATATTTCTAAGCCTATTTCTAATATGCTTGAAGACATGAGGAGCCCTAAAACAAGAAAAAGATAATTAGGAGAGCAGTCGTCTGAAGTAATGAAAATGTAGGTGGTAAAATTGTAAACATAATTAAGAACAGACAATACTAAAGGGAGACATGTTTTTGCTATTGGGATACAGGGATTGGAGGGTCTGTGAAGTGTTGGGACTGGGGAAAGACAGACACCTAGGAAATTTCTGAGATGCTGGCAATGCAAATTCTTGGCAAGTTCTGACGGGGTTGTGTCCTAGCAAATCCATCACTAACTCTAAATACTGTAACTCAAAAATGCCTTGTGTATTTGTGACGACATTATGCGTCCATGTGTACGTGCATGCATGCCGATGTGGGAGACTGACATTTGGTGTCTTCCTCCACTTTATTTTTTTTTTCCAAACAGAATTTCTCATTGAACCTGAAGTTCACCAATTGTCTAGACAGACTGCTAGCAAGCCCACCCCGGCAACTTAGATTACAGGTATGCACGGCCACACCCAGCATTTTACATTGGTGTTAGGGATCTGAATTTATGTCCATATGCTTGTGTGCAGCAAATACTATTCCAAATGAACCATCCCATAGCTGTTCAAAAGCAAATGTTTTTTGTACATGTAACCTACAAAACCTCAAACCATAGGCTAGCCTATCCTAAATGTGCTAGGTATAGTTACATTAGCCCAAACTTGAGACAAATCATCTAACAGTCTATCCTAAAAGGTATTGGATATTTTCTGTAATCTCTTGAATAATGTATAGAAAATTCATAATTTGTATAAGCAAACTTTCATCCTATCTCAATATAGAAAAATCAAACTGAACCACTGGATAGTAAGCAGAAACTATCTATTTAATTTCTTCACCTATATATAGTATTTCTATATATGTTCCTACTCATGTCCACTTAATTTTGCATGTCTTTTTACATGTATGTTACATGTCTTACACACACATACACAGACAATCATGAAGGACAAAATAGGACACATTAAAGGACTTCTGAAAACCTCAGTTTTGACAGTGTCCTCTCCGTTTCCTCCCAGCCACAAAGAGAAAAACAAAGAGAACAGACTAGAGATTCTGGGAAGAGAAGACAAAGGGCTGTGTTTTCAGGATGAAGATGATGTAAAGATAGTATTTCCCAAAAACAGCCCACAGAATCTGAGACCGAAAATTCCGCCTTTGTGAAAACAGGAGTGTGATGACACACAAAGCCACACAGCACCCAGGGTGTGAGACCAGTGAGCATTGAGCAGGGCTGCTTCTGGGAAGGCGTAGGCAGTTAACAGCACAGAGGGTAGAAAGCCCCATAAACAGTTCTCTTCCACTCTGAGTGTGGGAGAGCGCTCCACAGGAGACAGCTAGCACTCTGTGCTTGCCAAAGTGTTAAGTGGAGACTACTTGCTCATTTTCCTTGGTCTGGGGTTAAAGTCTAGAAGCAGGTGAGGTTAACCATGGAATTCCACACATGCAGGCCATTTGGAGGAAGCTGCTTATTCCAGAAGCATCAAGAGACCCAGAGGGACCAGCTTGCCTCCTGATCAAATACAGAAGCATAAGGCATCAGAGGCTGGGGCAAAGGATTGGTTGTCTACTGGGACATAGCTCTGCATGACTTCCTATCTTAATCACTCATCCGACCCCTCAGTGAAGCGACTTCCCCTACTTACAGCAAAGAGCTAGCACAGGACAAATGAACCATATTCAAAATGAGTTAGAATCCATTATAAGCAGCATATTAAACATAAAAGAAACAGTACAGCAGCAGAAAACAGTTAGAAAGTTCAAGAAAATATGTGACCATTGGGTAGCCAGACATTGTGACCTTTCTTTTTCTATTTTTTTGCTTACTTTATTCCTTCCTTCTTTCCTTCCTTCCTTCCTTCTTTCCTTCCTTCCTTCCTTCCTTCCTTCCTTCCTTCCTTCCTTCCTTCCTTCCTTCCTTCCTTTTTTCAAAATAGAATCTGCCTATGTATCTGAGTTGGCCATTTAATCCTGCTGCCCCAGCTTTTCAAATGGTTGAGTAACAAGTATCCATGGCCATGCCCTATTGGATATAATCAAATACATCACCACTGATTAACAATAGCACAAAAAAAAGAACATAAGAAAGCAACGTCTGCACTATAAGATTCAAGGGAAAGAAGATGTGAATGTGAAGAAAAGATGTGGAAAGCAAGAAATGCCTGTGTAGATTTCATCATTGCTGTGGTCAGATGGCTGAGGAAACTGGAGTGAGGTTTCAGTTCATCCTAAAGGGAAGATATTTACCCCAGATCCTGACAAGCAGGAAACAGCAGAACAGTAAACAAGAGGGAAATGCAAAACATAGTCCCAAAGGACATGCCCCCACAGACCTACTTCCTCCAAAAGGGTCCCACTTCCAACAGTTCCACAATGTTCCAATAGTCTATTTTTTTAAATCTTTTTTTTTTTTTTTTTTTTAACAGATTTATGTATCTTACTTTTATGTGTTTACCTGCTTCATGCACACAGAGACCAGGAGAAAGTGTTGGGTCCCCAGGAAACCCCTTTCCTCTGACACAAATGATCTTAAAGACTAAGCCATTGTGGTGGTTTGAATATGAATGGCCCCCATAGACTCATGTGTTTGAGTGCTTGGCTGATAGGGAGTGGCACTATGAGGAGGTGTATACTTGTTGGAGTGGGTGTGGCCTTGTTGGAGGAAGTGTGTCACTGGGGATGGGCTTTGAGATTGCAGATGCTCAAGCCAGGCCTAGTGTGGCATTCTCTCCTTGTGCTGCCTGGCAATCTGGATGTAGAACTGCTGTGTAATGTTATACTAAGATGTGTTACATTTGTTTATACTGTGGAATGTTTGTGTTGCTTTGCCTGTCTAAAACACTTGATGGTCTAATAGAGAGCTGAACAGCTAATAGCTAGGCAGGAGACAGGATAGGCGAGGCTGGCAGGCAGAGAGAATATATAGAAGGAGAAATCTGGGAAGAAATCAAGGAGGAGCAAGAGAGCAAAGAGAGGAGGACACTAAGGACCAGCCACACAGCCACACAGACAGCCATGAAGCAAGAGTGAAAATAAGATATACAGAAGCAAGAAATGGAAAAAGCCCAGAGGCAAAAGATAGATGGGATAATTTAAGTTAAGAAAAGCTGGCCAGACACAAGCCAAGCTAAGGCTGGGTATTTATCAGTCATAGTAAGTCTCCATGTGTGATTTATTTGAGAGCCAGGTGGCGCGCCCCCCAAAAGAGCCAAAAGAGTAAAAAATAAAAATCAACAACATAGAACTCTTAGCTCCTCTCCAGCACCATGTCACCCTGCATACTGCTGTGCTTCTTGTCCTGAAGATAATGGACCAAACCTCTGAAACTCTAAGCCATTGCCATTTAAATGTTTTCCTTTACAAGAGTTGTCATAGTCATGGTGTCTCTTCACAGCAATAAAACAGCAACTAAGTCAATCTAACTCTAAAAGAATATTCAAATTTCTAACCCAGCATTGGATTAAATTGCTCACAAGCTCAGAGCCCTCCTAATTTAATGGTGTCTGGAAAGACACTCCCAGACACTCCCAGAGGTATATTTTCTAATCCTCTTGGGTAAATGTGGAGGGGCCCCAAAACAGCTTGACCACACAGCAGCCATGACAGGTTTAGGGGCCTAGACACAGCTTCTGTGACAGGCTTACTGGCAGACAACACTGAGATCCAGGAAAAGCCTTAAGCTGATACCACCCAGGGATCCACTCAGGGATGAGGAAGTACCTGACATCCCAAACATTCCAACCATTAGATAAGGTGGCCAGATGTCCTTGAGTCTAGCACACACCTATTTTTGTTTTACAGATACCATAGTCAATTGTCAGCCAATCAGGGCCCTGAACCTTGGAAATCCCCTCACCCCAACTTCTGCTATGATAAAAACCCCACCCTGCCTGAGCTCAGGACTCTTTGCTCTCATCACTGCATCAGACAGACAGAGGGACCAAGTCCTGGAGCAAGGCAATAAAGGCGCAGGTTAGACAGGAAGAAGCTGGTTCAGTTCTCTTGGGAAGTGAAGGTGGTGTGGTGAGCTAAAGTTAGTTTGGTGGCTATCACTATTGCTCTGATTTCTACGACTTGCACCCCTGTATTTGGCTCTGTGTTTCTTATTTAATGTTTAGAAATTCGTCTACAGTTAAAGGTCCTCAATTGATTCCCACCTCTTTCTGCATAGCTAGAATGTGCCAATGTGCCATGGATAAAAGCCTCTCTGTGTCCTGGGGGTCTGTGGTTAAGTTGAACCTATAATCACAAGGTCAGTGGTCCAGCAGTATTCAACCCCGGGAGAAATGACACCCGTAAAATTCTGCAGCAAGAAAATGCAATGCAGGGATTTTATATGAAACCACACTTTAATTCAAGGAGAAAGGCATCACAAACTGATTTGGGGTGTGCAAAGATAAGGGAACATTGTTTCTATAGGAACTGCTCAGAACATACACTACTGGACAAACATCAGTAAACCAAATGTCAAAAAGGTAGGAAAAGGTGCAGCCCAGAGCCTCGGTATGCCAAATTGAGGCATGTGGGTTGTACATGTTAAAGGCACAGCTCTAATAGAACTTGTAAGGAGGGTGAGTGGTTCCTGTACCATCACTGAGTTCCTGGATAGAAGAACTGGAAAAGAAAAAAACAGTGTAGTGGGAGGAAAGGCTGTCAAAGGAAAGATGAGTGTATGGTTCACAGTGAAGCAATACCAGTTTTCAGGTTTAGAAACTGATAGATAACAGTTTTTATCTTATAACACAAAGTACAGACACTGTCTGCATAAGTAACATACACATTAGTATCTAGAGAAGTTAAGTCACACTCATCAGCCAGTGCCAAGGGAAGGAAAATGGGTAATACTGTAAAAACCTGACATATCTAATCTACTCTTTCTAACTGAGACACCAAGCTGTAATCTTAAAAGTTCAGAATGCTCCTTTTTATTTCAACACTCAAAATTCATAGAAAGATCAGTTTCAACCACAAAATGTCTTCAGTTTCCAAGAAACTACAGCAAAACAAAACTATAAACAAAAGCAACAGTCCTTCATCAAAATGCAGCAAGACAGCAGGATGTGTTGGCATAACCTATAATCCCAGTGCTGGGGAGGCTGAGGAAGGAGTTCTATGAGTCAGAGACCAGTCTCAGATGCAGAGAGATCCTATGTCTCAAATAAAACAAAAGCCAAAGCAGACAGGACAAAAGGAAATGAAATTTGAAAAAATAAAATATTTTTTGGAACTTTCTCTTATAATATTAAGGAAAAAAGAAATTGTTATTGGGTAATTAAAAGGAACTATGGTATAAATAACTACATATTTTTTTAAAGTCGATGGGGATAAGGAGATGGCTTAGCAGTTAAGAGATCTTTGCTACTCTTATAGAGGACTGCGTTCCCAATGCACATATTGGGTAGCTCACAATTGCGTGTAATACTAACTCAAGATGATACAGCGCCATTTTTTGGCCTCCACTGGCATTCCATGTGCACATACTAAATTATGCATGCACTCATGCACATAAGTAAATGATGTTTAAAGTCTTTTTAAAATACTTGATAAGCAGGGCATGGTGCTTATCTCCTACACTGGAGAGGCAGAGGTCAGTGGATCTCTGTGAGTTGAAAGCCAGCCTGCACTATACAGTGAGTTTCCGGCCAACCAGGCCTACATCGTAAGAGAAGACAGATGTGGCCATAGGAAGGCCAAAGGAGAGATTGTAGTCACGTGATCTCAAGCCAAGTATCGCTACTTCTTCCAGAAACTGAAAGAAAACCTGAATAAAATTGCTTCTGGACGCCTCCCCCCGCCCCCGCCCCGGCAAGGTGCCCTTCTAGCACCTTAGACTGAATGTGGGCTTCCAGAACTCTAAGCTAATAAACTGACGCTATTTCAATCCCTCTGCCTGATGGGAATTTGTAATAGCTTCCCTAGGAAACGAGCATACTGTCTATTGAAACTGGCTAACTCTTCGTCATTAGGGTTCCCTGGGCACTCTGTAGGATGCGTGTGGGGATCCCTGTCCATTATCTTCTACGAGTCACCTTTCCCTCGAAAGTCGCAACAACCAAAAATGTCTCCAGATACACATGGGTGGCAAAAAAGAGCAGTCAGAATCACCCATAGTGACTGAATTTCACTTATTCAGGTGAGGTAAGCTTTGGGGCGGAGAGGTTATGTTGACCACAAATTTATATGTTTGTTTTATTTAATTATTAAAATAATATTGAACCCAGGGCTTTGCAAATGCTTGTCAAACACTCTATCAATGAGGTATATCCCCAGACCTTTATAAAATCTTGAGACAGGGTCTCATTAAATTGCTCAAACTAGCTTGGCATTCACTGTGTCGCTTAGGCTGGCCTTGAACATTTGGTCCTTCTGTTTCAGGCTCTGAGTAGCTAGGAATACAGGTGTGCACCAAAAGCTCAAATCTAGACTAAATACCCAAATTAAAATTGAAGACTAAACTATGTATCAAAAGTCAGTGAATTACAAATACATGTTTTTAAGACATAGACGCTAGATTATTCACTCAAAAACGTCAGTGGAAATATGATTTAAGATGCTTCACCATTAGCATGCAGGTATCTTTAAAAAGAATAACATGAAAGACGCTTTTCATTCATTTAACCATTCAAGAAACATTTACTGGGAGTCACATCAATGCCAGGCAGTAAGCTATACCTAGAACAAACAGATAAGATGTCTGCCCTGAAGGAACTGATAAAGTTATTACATTTTATCTATCTCATATACCACAGGCTGCCTTTTGCCCTGGGCAGCCCTCCAGCTCTTACTGTGTCTGGGGCTTCGAATAGCAGAGGATTTTCCTACAGGAGGCAACATCCAACCCCTCCTATTGATCTGTCCATGAAATTTAGAGTCTCCAAAGGAAAGGTAACCTTACCTCCTGCTCATTATCCATAGCCTACAACTCCCTGCTATATAGGAAAATGATTATATGCCATCGAATCATAGGAATTTCTGCTCCTTGTTACTATTTTAGAGGAAGGAAATCTTAAGCTCTCCCTTGGGTAGAGATTACAGAGTTAATAACTCTATTTTAGAGAGTTGTTGTAACTATTAAACCATATGTGCTTATTGATTAAATGGTTGTGCATGCTTTCATTCAAATGATCCTTTTATGATAGAGGCTAGGGCTGGGGAGATGGTTAGGTGAGAGAAAGTGTTTGCCACGCAAGCAATGAGGAGTTGAGTTCCAATGTCCAAATTCCGCCCCAAATATAATATATATATATTATATATAATTAAGTTAATTATAAAATATATATATATTTTTACACACTTACACATATCAGCCATGGATTCCCCCATCCTCCCTCCTCCCACCCCTCAGCCCTCCCCCCCAATCCACCTCCCATTCCCACCTCCTCCAAGGCAAGGTCTCCCCTGGGGAGTCAGTCCAGCCTGGTAGACTCAGACTAGGCAGGTTCAGTCCCCTCCTACCTACACCTAGGCTGAGCAAAGTGTACCAGCATAGGCCCCAGGCTCCAAAAAGCCAGCTCATGCACCAAGGACAGGTCCCGGTTCCACTTCCTGAGGGCCTCCCAAACAGTTCAAGCTCATCAACTGTCCCACTTATCCAGCATGAACTGTGAACCAATGGCTGTTGACTATATTTTTTAATTAAAAGGGCTGTTGCCATACTGTGGCCCAGCACTGTTTTTTAAAGATGCATGCTATGATCTTTAAACTTTTATTACTTTTTATTTAGCGTACCAAAATAATAGATTTCATTTTAACAAAGTGCACATGTGTGCAATAGGACTTCACTCCTATTTACCCACTCATTGCCCTCCCTTGTTTCTCCTTCCAACTTCCATGGGCTTCGTTTTTCCTTCTAAAAAGTCCCCTCTTCTGTTTCCATGTCATATGCTTACCAACACATATACATACCTATGTGTGTATGCACATGTATATCTGTATACATTTAAGTCTAGGATCTGCATATGACAAAAATATGTACTATTTATCTTTCTTTCCTCTTTTAAACTCTTGTCTCCCATCCTCCTCCCTTTTGACTCCATCTTGTCTCCCTTCCATTTTCACATCATGTCTACACACTCATATAAGTATTTGTCTCAGGGAGGTGGTGATACTTTCCTGAATAGGGAACAGACAGTGTGTGCTGGGGATACTGTGAATGTGTTGCTCTGATTGATTGATAAATAAAATGCTGGTTGGCCAGTAGCCAGGCAGGAAGTATAGTGTAGGTGGGATAAGGAGAGAGGAGAATTCTAGGAAGTGGAAGGCTGAGTGAGGAGATGTTGCCAGCTGCCGCCCTGAGGAGCAGGATGTAAAGTACCGGTAAGCCACGAGCCATGTGGCAAGGTATAGATTTATAGAAATGGGTTAATTTAAGATATAAGAACTAGATAACAAGAAGCCTGCCATGGCCATACAGTTTATAAGTGATATAAGCTTCTGAGTGATTATTTTATAAGTGGGTTGCTGGACTGAGGGGTCTTGGCCGGACCCGGAGATAAACTCCAGCTACAAGTTTGTGCTCATTCATACTCGTTATGAAGATACATAAAATACTAATAATAGATTGAGACCATTTTCAGGACTTGGTGGAGAATGTACAAGATACATTTAGGATATTGTGGTTATTATGACACAGTTTTATGAAACTGGCAGTCCTCTCTCAAGGTCAGGAAGTGATAAGCAACTCCCATTTTAATCTAGATTGCCATTTCCAGTCACAACAACTATCCAGTTCTTGGTTTATAGCTCTCTGCTAGATGCCAATCGTCCTGCAGCGGGAAAAGAGTGTGATTAAAGAGCTCTTGTCTCTGTCTTAGAAACTGGCTCGGACCGCTGCAACGGCACACGGAGGGGTTTGATACATAATTTATGAACCACTGAGCTCTGTTTGAGGGAGATATTTACCTTTTCTCCATCTGCGTACCACACCTCATTCATCAAAACCAAACCCCCCAGCACACGCGTTGCTTCCTGGAGATGGGTAAAGCTATATATTAAAGGCACAAATAAATAAACACATCAATGCAGTTCTATGGCTATCCAAAGTCCACCCATGGTTATTCCAGGAGCAATCTCTTCTGACCATGAAACCTGACTACTTACAGTATATAAAAGAAAGGTTGGGACTCTTTTTTATACTACTACCACAGAAGGCAGAATTGAAGAAGGCTTTGGATTTTAACAGTATTGCCTAAGAATTTTAAATATGCCAATATAACCCTGGCGGCTGCTTTAAACACCAGAGCTTTTCAGATGCTGTTTAAAACCTGTGGGATGCTTGAGACTTGTTGGGAATATCTCCCATAATAAGTCCTCTCAAGGGAAATTGGGTTGCACACACATTGAAGTTTTTTTTCTAACTTATATAGAATTTTCAAGACTTTTTTTTTCTTTTACAGCCAGACATGTTGAGTACGGCCCAAATGTTGAACAGAAGACACAGCAGTCAGGAACTATTTATACATTATTCACAAATTATTTCAAGTTTCGTATTTCTATGACTTCACTCTTGCTAGAAGGTTAAACAGGATCATAGCTAGCTCTTTCCCATATTTTGAAAATGCTGTTCTTCAGTTATTAAGTATGTCTCACATTGCTACAGATTAGAGACTCCTAGTGTTTAATGTAACAAATCATATCTTCAACTTAACTTCTGATGACTTCTGCCCAATAATGCTAGTACTCTTAGAAATCTCAAAAGTTAATTTTGTCTTAAAGATTTATTTGAACACAATGCTTATTTAATAAAATACAATTCATGTTCTATGTAACTTTAAAATATATACTGCCTTATATTTATAAAAACAGCTATGAAGAACTTTCCAAAAACATCCTAAAAATATGGGCCACTTATGACTCTTGTTCTGAAATAAGATTTACTTTTATAATTGCAAGGAAATTGGAGCTGTATTTATTTACACACTTGCTTATCACATGAACAAATCTTTATGAATTAATAATTAATTTTATAGTTATATTGATATTTTTATGATTATATAGTTATGCATAATTACATAATTCACACAAATTATATATAATTTTAATATAATTGTAATTAATTAATAAGCTAAGTAAAAGTGTAAAGGACACAGTTCAGACTTTAGAAGTGTGTATAATTTTTTAAGAGGTATGTTAGAAATTATAATATAATGAAGCTCTCCTAGCTAAATGGCTCTCAAATAAATCCCTCCACTTAACCTCCAGAACTTCCCTGAGAAGGACCTTTACTTTACCACATCTGATCCATTTCAATATCTTGGTTTCTCCTCCACCTTTCGTTGATTCCCTCAATCTCAAATTGAAGTGTTGTGGGCAGAATGAGCATGTGAAAAGCAAATCTGATTTCCTCCCTCTAGCCTTTAAAGCCCATAAACACCATAGCTAATAGCAAGTTACATGTGAACCATACATACATACATACATACATACATACATTATTATGAGTGTAAAATAAAATATTAAAGTAGTTTTTTTGTTTCAGCTGATAGTGAAAGAAATTACTGATATTTACTAGATACAGAGACAATATAACATGTGAGAATTGTAAATATAAATACGTATGTTAAAGTGACTACTTAAAAAATTTTACCAAATAAGTACATAATCAAAAGAAGTATGGAGGTAGTAAGCATAAAGGATAAAGTTGAGCTGCCCGGGTTATCCATACAGCATGTGTCAGCTTCCTCTTCCTCCAACTCCACACAAAGAATGTGACATGGTAGTGATAGCAGTTTGTGTAGTCTCTTGATGGCACATTGTACTTTATCAAACTTCTCTATATTTGCTCTTGTTGTCTTATATCTGAAAGGTTCCTTACACTTGGCATCATGTAAACACTCCATCTACTCACAGCTGCATTCAGTGGCCATCTCCATTAAGAACTCTCTCCTGACCTCTCACAGCACCAAGAAAGCTGCTCTTCCCTGTGTTCAATGAGTCTCTGTTTGATCTTGTCATCAGACACATTGCTGTGGGATGTTCTGTATGGCAAATGTGTTACTAATAAAACACTGATTGGCCTGTGGCTAGGCAGGAAGTATAGGCGGGACTAACAGAGAGAATTTAAAGAACAGGAAGGCAGAGGGAGGCTCTGCCAGCCACCGCCAGGACAAGCAGCATGTAAAGATGCCGGTAAGCCACGAGCCATGTGGCAAGGTATAGATTTATGGAAATGGATTAATTTAAGCTATAAGGACACTTAACAAGAAGCCTGCCACGGCCATACAGTTTGTAAGCAATATAAGTCTCTGTGTTTACTTGGTTGGGTCTGAGCGGCTGTGGGACTGGCAGGTGAAAGAGATTTATCCTGACCGTGGGCCAGGCAGGAAAACTCTAGCAACAACACATTCTATAACAAACATTACTTACGTGTTACATGTGTTTATATGTCTGCCTCCTCTATTTACTAGGTGCATTCTGAGACCAAGAACCATGTGTGATTTATCTTCATATTTGTATAACCTTGCAAAGCATCTGATAGAAGGTTAGGACACAGCAAACGCTTATTGAAGTGGTATTGTCAATGGGGCGGGTAGGGGCAGGTACTTAACAACTGTGATAAAAACTGCACTGTGAAATACACAGAGAAGAAACAAAAACTATGTGCTTTGGTTCTTTATGTGTGTGCAAGCAGTGAAGAAACAGTGTCAACTGCAGAAGAGCTGAGGTTTTACTCCATTCCCAATCTAACAAGAGAATCATTATCATTTCATAGCTGTTGGCAGAAGACACAAGATGCCTAAGTCAGCAAAGGAACCCATTACTCACAACAAAGCCACAGCATGAGTCACATACTCACATCATCTTCCCATGTTTCCTGAGTCTCCTGGAAGTGATGTGGGGTATAGCCTAAGCAAATGCTAGGCACAAAATGGTTTTGGTAGGTAGTTGAAGTATTTGTAGTGGACTGCAAAGTAAATGTACTCAAACTTTTTCCTGAAAAGGAGACATTATCTTCATTTTTCCTAGACGAGAAATTTCATCACTACCTCAGAAGAAGACACTATTTCTAATTTCCAAGAGTATTCACTATAAAAATAATATTTGAGAAAATAATCCAAAGCAGAAGTTACCCATATCTGTCCATATAATATGTGGAAGCATAGAGACTCACTTTCAAAAGACAAGTTATTAAAATGTTCTAAATGCCATGAACAACCCTAAAGCAGGTGAATCGGCCATGGCTATGAGATGCTGCTTTTAAAGCAAATTCATCTCATTCTTCAATTTCTTTTCTTAACATTTATATTATTTCTTGGAGAGTGAGTACAGGAACCATAGTGTGTCTGTGCAGATCAGAGGACAATTTGCCAGAGTCAGTTCTCTCTACCATGTGTGTTTCAGGGATTGAACTCAGGTCATAAGACTTAGCAGCAAGCACATTTATCTACAGAGCAATCTAGTCTGCTTTCATTATTCAATTTTAACTGGAATTTCATTAACTTTAAATATTACCTTTCCTGTATTCAAAAATTAATTTGAGGCATTAAAAATAAATTTTATATTTAGAAAAATTTTTTTTCTCTCCTCAATATAGATTATTTAATACCCATATTCTTCGTGTGTGTATCTCTATATGGTCTTGTCTGGCCACGAGCTGACAGAGATTCACCTGCTCTGTTCTCAGCACTGGTATTAAAGGTGTACACACGTAGGACTGACTGTGTGCATGTATTTTTATCTTTGAGAACAGGGATCTTTGGGCCTCTTCATGAATAGATAAAATAGAAAATATTTTAATAATATTTTATTTATTATTTGAGTCTCATATATATATATATACACATTTTATCTTGATCATAAATACTTTCTACTACCCCTCCAATGGGAATGAATGACTTTAATGTAAATGTTCTATTTTTTGAGAATTTCCTATTTGAATACTATAGTCACATCATTTCTACCCTTTCTTGTCCCTGCTCCATCTCTTCCTGTACCCACTCCCCTCGCTCTCAATCCCATAGCCTCTTCTTCTATCGATATCATTTCATGCACAGATACATACATACATACATATACACACAAACACACAATGTTGTTTTTATGTACTTGTATTTAAAGTTGACTGCTCGAGACTGAATAACCAATCAGGATGTTTGTCCCTGGAGAAGATGGATTCTCCTGTTTCAGCCGCCATTGATTGCCATTAGGTCTTTATATAGGGGCTGGGCATTGAGATATTTCCTTTATCACATTGGCATGTCAACTGCTGTTGTCGTTCGTTATGCAGTACTTATTTAGACAACCATATTGTTGAGATTTAATGAAAACAGCAATTTTGTGCTATCTAAAAGACT
>CABHPQ010001886.1:3200-25855 GCA_902168405.1 Peromyscus aztecus
TCTCTCTCTCTCTCTCTCTCTCTCTCTCTCTCTTTCTTTCTTTCCTGAGACAAGATCTCTCTACATAGCTCTGGCTCTCCTAGAACTCATGCTGTAGACCGGACTGGCCTGGAAGTCACAGAGATCCACCCCCTGCCTTTGCCTCCTGAGTACTGGGTTAAAGACTTGTGTCACCATGCCCACCATATTCCAATTTTTCAACAGCGCTGTGGTGGCTTAAATGAGAAATGTCCCCTATAGGCTTCCATATTTCAACACCTAGTTCTCAGTTGATGGCACCGTTTGGGGATTCTTAGGAGGTGAGGTGTTGTAGAATATTATTTTAAGAAGTGTTACATGTGTTTATGCTGTGGAACATTTGTTTAATGATGCAAGGATGTGTTGCATTCTTTTATGTTGCATTTGTTTAACTCTGTGAAGCTGTGTTGCTGTGCCTGTCTAAAATACCTGATGGTCTAATAAAGAGTTGAATGGCCAATAGTGAGGCAGGCAGAGAGAATAAACAGAAGGAGAAATCTGCAGGGAGAAGAAGAAAGAGCAAGAGAACAAAGAGAGGAGGACGCCAGGGACCAGCCACACAGCCACACAGTCAGCCACGGAGTAAGAATGAAAGTAAGATACACAGAAATAAGAAAAGGAAAAAGCCCAGAGACAAAAGGTAGACAGGATAGTTTAAGTTAAGAAAAGCTGGCAAGAAACAAACCAAGCTAAGGTTGGGCATTTATAAGTAATAATAAGACTCTGTGTGTGATTTATTTGGGAGCGGGTGGCAGGCCCCCAAAAGAGCAGTAACAGCCAACAATAGTGAAGCCTTGAAGGAAGTACTCCAACCTCATTTATTCCCAGTTTGCTTTGTGCTTGCAGTTAAGGTCATGAACTCTCAGCTGCCGGCTCCTTCCACCATGCCTACCACTTGTTACCATGCCTCCCAACCCACATGGACTTTTATCCCTCTGGAAACGTATGCCAAACTCCTTCCATAAGCTTCCCTGAGTCAGGTATTTTATCACAGCAACGGAGAAGCAGCTGCAAGTGCAAATATCTTTACTGTTTGCTTTGATAATAGCTAGTGGTTTTTAAAATGGGAATAATTTAGAGAAAACCAAGTCTCTCTAATATCCCCAAATATACAAAGAAATCTTAAAAGTCAATAATAAGAAATTTTGAAGAAAAAGTTTTTAAAATGGAGCAAAGTGGACTGGAGATAGTGCTCAGTGGATAAGACCACAGGCTGCTCTTGCAGAGGACCTGGGATTCCGTTTCTAGCATTCAAATGATGGCTCAAAAACATCTGTAACTCCAGATCCAAAGAATGTGACACCTTCTTCTGGCCTCCACAGACATGTGATATAAATATCTAAAAGTGTGACAAATATATAAAAATACGTTTTGTAACAAAGGTCTTAATGGGACCTCACTTAAGAAGATATACAGAAATAACTATATAAAAAGACATTCTACATCATGTGTCAGATGAGAAAGAAATCACCACACACCTGCCAGGATGATAAAAATCCAGAACACTACCAACCCAGTGCTTGGGAGGCAGAGGCAGATGGATCTCTATGAGTTCAAGGCCAGCGTGGTCTACATAGCGAGTTCCAAGACAGCCAAGGCTACATAGTAAGACCCTGTCTCAAAAAAGGAAGAAGAAAAGAAAGAGAAATAAAGTGTCACTCCTGGTAGGAAACAGGATGGTACAGCCACTTTGAAAGACAGTTTATCCATTTTATTTTATTTTGTTTGTTTTTAAAACTAAACATACACTTATTATGTAATCCAGCAATCATGTGCTTTGGAAAACGGATTCACACAGACTCCAGCACACAAATGTTCCTAGCAGCTTCCTTCAAAATTGCTAAAACTTGGAAGCAAGTAATATACCCTTCGCTGGGTGAATGGATAGATGCACTGGTGGTATTCAAATAAAAAGAAAGGAAAGATCACTCCAGAGGTTACAGTAGAAAGATGGCAAGTTGAAGGTCAGCCTGGGCTACAAAATGAGTTTCGATTTAGCCTTGGCTATATGTTAAGGGCATATTTCAAAGAGAGAAAGAAAGAGATATGGAGGAAACTTACCCTACAGGAAACTGCCTCACTGTGATTACAAATACACTGCTGGTATTTCCTGCTAGGAGCCCAGTCCCAGGTATTTCTCTGACTTCTGGGCCTTCCCTAGTATGACTCACCTTCTAGCTCTAAAACCTTAGAAATCTGTGACTATAATTCTCCATTTTGAGACAGTGAAGTTGATAGGCTTTGTTATTGCAGCAAAAATAAGACACTTAAATGTGCTTGATCAACCATTTCTGCGATGAAATTTTGAGAAGTTTTTAACGACATATTGTAATTACTCACCCATACCAGATTGCTTTCCAAGAGGAGGGCACCGGAATGAAATCGTTTGAGAGTGTCTATTTCCTGTCACTTTAGCCAGCACTAGATGTTTTATGGTATTAAAAACTACAATTTGATAGACAAAAAGTGATATATATCATTTTATAATTTTATTTTAATTGACATTTATGTGACGATTAATGGAGTTGAATGCATCTAAAAATGTCACATTTATATAACTGGAAGTATGAGTCATCATTATTACTAGGAAAAATTAGAAACCTTACTGTGCCTGAGAACTTAATTTCTAACCTTAAAAATAATTATAGCCAGGCATTGTGTACATGCCTTTAATCTCAAACTTGGGAGGCAGAGGTAAGTGGATCTTTCTAAGTTTGAGGCCACCCTGGTCTACATAGTGAGTTCCAGGACAACCAGGACTATATAGAGAGATACTGTCTCAAAAACAAAACAAAACAGAGAGAGAGGGAGGGAGGGAGGGAGGGAGGGAGGAAGGAAGGAAGGAAGGAAGGAAGGAAGGAAGGAAGGAAGGAAGGAAGGAAGGAAGGAAGAAAAATTATTATACAGTGCTCTTCTAGCCAACCCTATCTTGGTAAGGAAGTGTCCTTCAAGTAAATATATTGTTAATTGTTGAACCTATTTATTATTATTATTATTTGCAGTCCTATAGAAAGCACAAATTGACAGCAAAAAGAAAAAAGTGAAGGTTGAGGAAGGAGGCTTGGAAGATAGCTCAGTCAATGAAGTGCTTGCCATACAAACGTGAGGACCTGATTCAATGTCTAACACCCAGGTGTAGCGGGTGGCACAGGTGTGCAGTCTCAGCCCTGGGGAAGCAGAGTCAACATCCCTGACTAATCCAGTCGGCAAGCCACAAATCACAGAGACCTTGCCTCAAGAAAACAAGTTGGAAGACTCCTGAGAAGTGAATGCTGATGTTGACCTCAGGCACATGCACTCATGTGTACACACACACACACAGTGTACACACACACACACACATATATATATATATATATACACACACACACAAATACTGTAGGGGCTGGAAAAATGGCTCAGTGGTTAAGAGCACTTTCATTCTTGTACTTTTATAGTGTGAATATAGTATTATTATTATATAGAATATAGTATTCTTTATTGCTAATGTCTCCTCACTTCAAACTTTTCTTGTCTCTGATATTTATTCAGATTCATTCATAAAGTGTTTACTGATTGGGATGTACTTGCTCATGACTTTAATCCTAACACTTGGGAGGCAAAGGAAGGTGATCTCCATGAGTTCGAGGCCAGTCTGGTCTACATAGTAAGACCCTGTCTTGAAAAAAAAGATTTAAAAAAAAGTTTACTGCATACCTATTACTTGCTAGATTTTAGAAGTGCAAAATATAGAAAAATATAGAAAGAAAAATATAGAAAAAACAATACACACAACCTCTGCTTTCATGGAGCATGCATTTTAGTGAAGGGTTTGGGTCAGAACTGAAACCAACACATCCTCTATCCTGCATTACCCAGTTCTGAGACCAACCATGCTTTATTTTATTTATTTTTTTAATGTGCATTGGTGTTTTACCATGATTGTGGGGTCCCCTGGAACTGGAGTTACAGACAGTTGTGAGCCACCATGTGGGTGCTGGGAATTGAACCCTGGTCCTCTGGAAGAGCAGTCAGTGCTCTTAACCACTGAGTCATCTCTATAGCCCCAACCATGCTTTCTTATCCTTATGCTAAGAATGTTGATACCAACCAAAATCAGATGCCCTATTTGCTCCAGGAAATACCTGTTGGAGGAAAGACTGTAAACTGACTAAGCGACTCATTTATTAAGTAATAACACCTTTTAATTTTTTTTTCTTTGAGACAGTGTCTCATGTGGCCAAGGCTGACCTCGAATGTTCTGTGTAGCTGAGATGACCAGAGCTATTGTTACAGGCATGTTATCATGCCCTATTTATGCAGCATTAGGTAAACACTCTACCAACTCAGCTGTATCCCTAACCCTAACAGTCTTTAAGACTGGCCTTGAGAAGTTGTTTCGCACCCCTTTAATCTCAGCACTCAGGAAGCAGAAGCAGGCAAATCTCTGAGTTCAAGGCCAGCCTGGTCTACAGATTGAGCTACAGGATAGCCAAGGCTACACAGAGAAAACCTGTCTCAAAATCAACATCCACAAAAAAGACTTACTTTGAAGCCAGGTGTAGTGGCTCACAACTTTAATCCTAACACACAAGAGGCAGAGTCAGGTGGATCTCTGTGAGTTTGAGGCTAGTCTAGTCTACATAGTGAGTTCCAGGAATGCCAGAGCTGTATAGTGAGACCTTGTTTCAAACACAAGACTACTTAGAATTATACTATACTTTACCCAACAATCAACTATCCTCACAAATCCCTTGCTAACAGAACTTATCTTAAAAATCACCCCATGAGAGCCCTTTCCCTAACCTACTCATTGTGAGACACTAATTGAAGTGAGTTTAGATAGTAGCTTTGTTAAGTAGAAGGAAAGCTGTGCTAAGGAGATGGCTCAGTGGGTGTGGTGGTTTGGATGAGAATGGCCCCCAGGGGTGCATATATTTGAATGCTTAGTCACCAGGGAGAGGAACTCTTTGAAAGGATTACAAGGATTAGGAGGTATGGCCTTTAAGAGTAGGTGTGGCCTTGTTGGAGAAGGTGTGTCACTGGGGGTGGGCTTGAGGTTTCAAAAGCCCATGCCAGGTTCAGTCTGTCTCTGTCTCTGTTTGTCCACCTATCTTTCTCTGTCTCTCTCTATGTCTCTCTCTCCCTCTCTCTCCCCCCCCCCCCCCCCCCCCACTCTGCCTGTTGATCAGGATGTAGCTCTCAGCTACTGCTCCGGGACTTGCCTGCATGCTGCCATGTTTTCCACCATGATGATAATGGACTCAGCCTCTGAAACGTAAGCCAGCCCCAGTTAAATGCTTTCTATCATAGAGTTGCCTTTGTCATAGCGTCTCTTCACAGCTACTGAACAGTGACTAAGTCATTGGGTAAAGCATTTACTCGACAAGGATAAGGACCAAAGTTCAGATCCCCAGGACCCATGTTAAGTCAGATGCCTTAGTGAGCATATGCAATAGCAGTAGGAGCCAGGTGGGAGCCAAAAAGAGGAGAATCTCTGGAAGCTTGTGAGCCAGAGAGCCTGGTGCTTGCAGCAGTGGACAAGAGACTGTCTCCAGGCGGAAGGTGAGGACCTCCACTCATGCTCACGGATATGAACACACACAAAGATTAAAAAAATAATAAGCAAGAGCTATCCTCAGAGATGTTGGCATGAATGACAGTGCCTTTAAAGGTTCCCAGCCAGTGAAATGCTCAGCGAGTAAAGACCTGGCCTCCAAGCCTAGTAACCTGAGTTCAATCCCCAACACATATGATGGAAGAAGAAAACCAACTCCCAGGAGTATTCCTCTGATCTTCACATATGTAACCTGGCATACACCTACCTGTGCATACACACGTGTGCAGAAACACTTTTTAAAATAATTTAGCAGCATGGAGTGCTATAATCCTACAAATAAGAAAGACTCAGTGCACTGATTTAAATTGCAAGCTCCTATGTTCAATCAACTTTAAGACTTTAAACTAATATTAAAGTGAGTTAATTAACAGGTTTACTGTGGTTACTCAAATAAAAATTGAAAGAAAAATGGGGCCGTGGATATGCCTCAGTGGTAGAGCACTTGTCTAGCATGTGCAAGGCTAAAAGATTCAGTCACCAGCACAAAAACCAAGCCTAAATAAGCATTAATTACTAAACATAGTTTAAAGTTACTCTTGGGCTTCATTTTTATATAATGAATAGCTATAGCATACTTTGAGCAATGAAATATGCAGGGGTTGGGGATTTAGCTCAGTGGTAGAGCGCTTGCCTAGCAAGCACAAGGCCCTGGGTTCGGTCCTCAGCTCCAATAAATAAATAAATAAATAAATAAATAACTATGTAATGATTATATATGCAAATGAACCTGAGTCTATATGTTCATATTTATCATTTGAGTACCTTAAAATATAATTAAGGTAATATATATATGCCTAATCAAAAATTTAGCAAAATAGTTCTTGATTATCTACCTTATAATTTCTCAAAGTCAATCACTTTGGCCAAAGTTTGTATTAATAAGGCTTATTAAATAGAAATAGGACGCTGGGTGGCACGGACTTTAATCCCAGCACTAGGGAGACAGAGGGGGCCGATCTCTGAGTTTGAGGCCAGCCTGATCTACAGAGCAAGTTCTAGGACAACCAGGGCAACACAGAAAAACCCTGTCTCAAGCCTCTCAACAAAAAAGAAAAGAAATAGAATGAAACACAATTAAATAAATATGGTATACCTGTTTGCCTTGTAAGATTACTGTTGAGGTTTATAAAGATATTAAATTAAATGGCCATATATGCTGTGAAATAATCCTCCTGTTCCCTGTAAATATGTGTTACTCTCATTCATTAATAAAGAGCTGACTGGCCGATGTCTAGGCAGGGTTTCCAGGGGAGAGGGAATGCTGTAAAGAAGAAGGGTAGAGTTGGCAGGAGAAGCCAGCCACACACAGGACAAGTCGTACACACAAAATGGGATAAAGGCTAAAAGTCACATGATAGAACATAGATGAATAAAAATATGGGTTAATTTAAGTTCTAAGAGCTAGTTAAAAACAAGTCTAAGCTATTGGTTGAGAATTCATAATTAATAAGTCTCTGTGTGGTTATTTGGGAGCCAGTGGTCCTGACGAAAAACTCTGCCTACAATATGTATGTACATTTATATAGACACACATATTCTGTCCAATTTAAGAAACTAATAAAGTTAAATACATTTTAAAGCCTTAGTTTAATCATATGTTTCCATAGTTTCGTATTTGTGGCTACCTCAATGCATATATAGAGAGGTGTAAATTCAAAAAAAGTAAAACAAAATGTAAGGGCTTACACATAATTTACTATTTATTTTTCCTTGTTTTCATTTTATCTGTAAAGGTGTTTTACCTAGGTGTATGTCTATGCACCGTGTTCATGCAGTGCCCATGGAGGCCAGAAGAGGGAATCCCTGGGACTGGAATTAGAAAAGTTTGTGAGCCTCCATGTGGGCACTGGAAATTGAACCCAGGTCCTCTGGAACAGTAGCCAGTGCTTCCAACCGCTGTGTCACCTCTAACGCCCCTAATTTGCTATTTTAAAAGTGAGAATTTGTACTTTTCTTCCTGCAAACAAATGAATTACTCCCTCTAGACTTTTGGCATACTTTTAAATCACTTGACAAGATTTTTTTTAAGAGTTGAGAAACTAACAATTGTTACCATTAATTGTTATAGTTGGTATTTACTATTTATAATTATTAATGTTTGTTTGGGAACTGGAGATTAAACCATACATGCTAAGCCCATATTCTATCTGGGATACACCCCAGATTCTTTGATAAGTATCTCTTGCCTTTGAACAAAATAGCCTACAGACAACTCTTCTCAATTATTTGTCCCAAATTAATAATCACATTAGGTTACTATTTCTTACAAATCAAAACTTTCTTTGACTTGACTAGGATAGCCACAAGTTCAGCCAGACTTGATTAGGCCTTTCTAACACTCTCCAATTTTTAATTAACTTAAAACTTGGGTGGGGCGGGGAGGCATGGCTGGAGAGATGGCTCAGCAATTAAGAGCACTGGCTGCTCTAAATTCCCAGCACCCACATGGCAGCTCACAACTGTCTGTAACTCTGGTTGCAGGGCATCTGACACCCTCACACAGACATACATGCACAAAATGTCAATGCACATAAAATAAAAATAAATTATTTTTCAAAAACTGTGGTGGGAACTATCAATTTTAGGGGAAAAAAATTACAGCTATCTTTGGATAATTGTGAATTTCTGTGCAAATAATTAATTTAATATTATTGTTGTAAACCTACCCTTTTGCCTTGATTTGCAAGCCTAGCACTGGCCCTTAGGACACCCCACCCCCACCCCCATGAAATGCTCGTGCTCATCAGCAGAGGGCACTGGAGCGACACTGCCTGATCAACAAACAGCAGGAGGACAGTGTGGGCTCCAGCCTTTGGTTTCTTTAGTGTGTGTGTAGTGTAGGTGTGTGTGTGCGTGTGCATATTTGTGCATATGTGTGTGCAGGTTCATGTGCACATCGAAAACAGAGGCTGATATCAGTGTCTCCTCCACTGCACTCCACCTTTTTCTTCTTGAGATAGCCCTCTATTTTCTTTTAAAGATTTATTTTATTGTTAATTGTGTGTGTGTGTGTGTGTGTGTGTGTGTGTGTGTGTGTGTGTGTGTGTGTGTGTGATGTATGTGCAGGTACCCACGGAGACCAAAAGGGTCAGAACCCCTAGAGCTGGAGTTATAGGCATTTGTAAGGCACCTTATGGAAGAGTAGTGTGTGCTCTTAACTCCTGAGCTATCTCTCCAGCCACATTCCTCTATTTTTTTTTTTTCTTTTCTCCCAAAACAGGGTCTCACTATGTAGCTCTGGCTGTCCTGGAACTCACCCTGTAGACCAAGCTGGTCTTGAACTCACAGAGATCTGCCTCCCTGTGGCTCTCAAGTACGGGGTTAAAGGCCTGCGCCACTACTCTCGGCTCTGCTTTAATTCTTCAGCGCAGGAGCCTGCCTCAGGAGCCCAAGTGCATCTTCCAGCTAACCTCCCTCTCCTTGAGGCTGCTTTCTGCCAGATCCAGTCCATCTACATCGGATGGCCATTTCCACAGATTAATGCCACTTGTTTTTTCTCTCCAGCAGTGGTGGCCTGCTTCTACAGTTACCTGTATCACATTTCTTCCCCACTTGTCAGGCGTATGGCTGTGTATGCAGTAGACATGTTCCCTTTCCAGGAGTCTCAGGCTCAGTTATGGGGGTGTGGTAGCTCCTTCTTCTTCCTGAATTCCCTCGGAAGTATCATCCTGACCCTAGAGGAAGAAATCATTCTTCCACACCTGCTACTTTTGCATCATTCAGCATCCCCATTTACCTCTATTAGTATTTATCTACCTCCTACTTAGTTAGTAATCCTTCATATTCAGTTTTCTCTATTCTAACATGGATGTATGCCTGCAATAGTAGTGTACACCTTTAATCCCAGCACTTGGGCGAGAAAGAGGTAGTGGATCTCTTGTGAGTTTGAGGCCAGCCTGGTCTATGTAACAAGTTCTTGGCCAACCAGAGCTACATAGTGAGAACCTGTCTCAAAAAAGGCGAGGGAGGGAGATATATACAGGCCTAGTGCTATTCATGTAGGCCTAGCTGCTTCTGGAAGCTAAGGCAAGAGTTTTGCTTGAGTCTAGGAGTTAGTTGAAGGTTATCCTGAGCAGCATACTGAGACCTTGTCTGAAAAAGAAAAATGAATAAATTAAAATAAAGATTCTTTTTTCCCCTGAGTGATCTCTCAATGACATGGTGTAGAACTATACTTTTGTTTACATACAAACAACTGGGTACAAAGCTTTCTTTAAAAGGATTCTATTCTAGGTTAAGTTGCCATGTCTTTGACAATCAAGGACCATTGTAATACACCTAGTACAATCATTAAAGTCTCAGAGGCTTCTCTCTGTTCGTATGTACTCCCACATAATTACTGAGTATAAACTTACATGCCAATTTATTTTTGCTTTTTTTGTTTTTGTTTTGTTTTTTTGGCTTGTTTGTTTGTTCTGTGTGTTTGCTTTTTGTTTTTTGTGTTTGTTTGTTTGTTTGTTTGTTTTTGAGACAAGATTTCTCTGTGTAACAACTCGGCTGTCTTGGAACTAACTCTGTAGACCAGGCTGGCCTCAAACTCATAGAGATCCACCTGCCTCTGATTCAGGAGTGCTGGGATTAAAGGAGTGCACCACCACCACCTGGCTTCACACCTATTTATTTTTAACTTAAGAGAATTCTAGGGCTAGAGAGATGGCTCAGTGGTTAAGAGTACTTGTTGTTCTTGCAGAAAACCCAAGTTTGTTTCCCAGCATCCACATGGTGCTTACAACCATCTGTAATGTTATTCTAGTTTCAGGGGATGGCACCAAGCACACACATGGTGCATGTATGCACACACATGGTGCATGCAGACAAAACACTCATGCAAGTAAAGTAAATACATCTAAAAATAAATTTAAAAAAAGAAAATTATATTGTCTTCTATTCTGATAATGTTCTGATGTTTCTCATATCAAAGAAGAGATTTCCAAAATAAATGGTCTGTAACTCTCACAGAAAAGACCCATGCCAGTTACTTTAAACACTAATATTCGAGAAAATTCTAGAATGTTGGTGCTTAGAATTATTTTTTCCAACTAAAGAGACTTAGTCATCCTTTAATTACTGGAAAATCCTACTAACCAGAAACCACAAACTAAGGAGTAAACAGACCCTACCTACACTGGTCAGATCAAGATGTGTGCATGAATTAGAAGAGCTCATCCAAGACTGGTGAGACCAGATCTGTGTGCCTGGACCCAGAGATTGATGATTCAGTCTGCAGACTGTTATTTGTTATTTTGTTTCTTATTGGTTGTTTTGAAAGGGTTTTGAATTAACTCTGGCATCTATAGGTCCCTATTCATCATTAGGTTTCTTGCATTTTTTGCCACTAGTCCATAACTTGGGGCTGGCAAGATCAAGAGCCCTTGCTGTTTTTGCAGAGGGCCTGAGTTCACTTCCCAACACCCACATGTCTGCACATCACTGTCTGTAACTCCAGTTCTGGGGAAACTATTGTGTGACAAAACTTTTCCTGAGGAGAAGCTACACATACACACACTCACCCCAGACAGAGAACCCATGACAGACCAAAGTGCTGATACCAGCAAAGTCCAACTCGGTGAACCAATGAGTCTTATTGGGGTGACTTACAGGAACATGGGGGAGGGGTAACTTACAGCTAGACATAACTGAGAAGTAGCTGCGTCATCAAGGGTCACCCCAACATGAGCAACAGCTCTCAGAAGCTGAGGAACCGGGAGTCCACTGCTTGGCCTGAGGCAGCTCAGTGTGCTGGACCATGCCCTTTCCAAGTAACTGGTGTTAAATCTCTTCCAGGCAGCATGACTGGTGTCTGCTCCTTCCAGGCAGCTGGTCTGCTCTCAGAGCCTTCTTTGCAGGTTGGCTTTCTGAGTCTTTTTTGCAGCTTGTCTTGTCTGAGAGTAAATTTAAGTAGTATTTATTGCTGGAGAGGAAAAAAAAAAAGATGCCAAAAACATGTATTGGAGAAAAGACAGCTTTTTTTTTTTCTTTCTTTCTTCGTTTGGTTTTTTGAGACAGAGTTTTTCCATGTAGTTGAAGTTGTCCTGGAACTCACTCTGTAGACCAAGCTGGCCTCTAACTCAGAGATCTGCCTGCCTCTGCCTCCAGTGTGCTGGGATTAAAGGCCTGTGCCACCACTGCCTGGCTAAATGTACTTTTGAAATTAAACAAAACAAGAATCAAACAGCCGCCACTGAGGTGGTGGCACACGCCTTTAATCCCAGCACTTGGGTGGCAGAAGCAGGTGCATCTCTGAGTGTCAAGGCCAGACTGGTCTACAGAGCAAGTGCCAAGACAGCTGGGGATACACAGAGAAACCCTGTCTCAAAAAAAAATAAAAAAATAAAAAAAAAAATAAAAAAAAAAAAAAAACAAGCAAAAACCAAACAGCCAAATCAATAAATGGGCTAATGAAATTAATAGAGTCCTCAAAAGATGAAATACAGGGGACTGGAGAGATGGCTCAGGGTTAAGAGCACTGGCTGCTCTTCCAGAGGACCTGAGTACAATTCCCAGCAACCACAAGGTGACTCACAACCATGCGTAATGAGATCTGGCGCCGCCTTCTGTCGTGCAGGAATACATGCCGGGAGAACGTTGTATACATAATAAATAAATCTTTTTTAAAAAGGATAAAATATACATGACCAAGAAATATAGGAAAAATGTTCAACTTTACTATGTGTGGTAGTTTGAATGTACTTGGCCCCCATAATCTCATAAGGAGTGGCACTATTAGGAGGTGTGGCTTTGTTGGAGTGGATATGGCCTTGTTAGAGGAACTGTGTCACTGTTGGGGTAGGCTTTGAGGTTTCCTATGCTCAGGATACTGCCCAGTCAGTCAGTTGACTTCCTCTTGCCTGCAAGATGTAGGACCATCAGCTCCAGCACCATGTCTGCCTGCATGCCATCATGCTCCGCATCCTGATGATAATGGACTGAACCTCTGAAACTGCCAGTGAGCCACCACCCCGATGAAATGTTTTACTTTATAAGAGTTGCTGTGGTTGTGGTGTCTTTTCACAACAATAGAAACCCTAACTAAGACACTAGATGTTTGCTTTGATAGGCCTGGCCATGCTGTTGTTTGGAAGACTATGAAAGATTCTGAGACTTTGGACTAGAAGAGCAGTGGCATGCTTTAAATGGGGCTTACTGGGTTTTCCTAGTAGGAACGTGGAGGACAGTGGTGCTGAGGCGGATGTGGCCCAGTTCAAGAGGTTTCAGGAGAGAAAGAATATTACTATGTGACCTAGAGACCATTCTTGGCGATATTTTGACAAAAAACTATGGCTGCTTTTTGTCCTTGTCCTAAAATCCTGCCTAAGACTAAATGGAAGAGTTTTGAATTAACAGCATTGGCAGAGAGATTTCAAGATTGCGTAGTACTGACCATGTTGTGTGGTTATTAGTAGTCACTCTTATGCAGACCAACAGTGAAAAGGAGCAAATGAGGCAAGGAGAAATAAAAAAAAAATGTCCAGGTTGAGGAGAAAAGGAACACCAGGAAATGTAGTGTTAGAGCCAAGTCCAGTGCTCAAGGAGATAAAAAGTTCAAAGAAAGGCTTGATGCTAAATGGAATAATGGTAGTGGTGATATCAGCAAAACACCCCACCCAGCTAAGCTTCCAACTTGTGAGGAGAAATTAAAAGAGACCTCAAGTGGTGAAGGGAACCGTAAACAACAGAAAGCTGATACACATGTAATTGAATGAGGGGACCAAGTTGCAGGCCCAGCAAGGAGCAGAACTTGGCAGCTTCAGCCACATGGTTCTGACTTTAGAGTCAAGGATACAAGAAAGAGGTTGTAGAATCTCCCTCTACAGGTAAGGAGAGCTGTTGGAAACAGGTATATGTCAGGGATGTCCTTTCATGGAGGTCCAGAGAGGCCATCATATTAAGCTGTGAAGGTAAAAGCTGGATTGCTTTGGGGACCCCAAGATATTGAAGATGCCAGAGCCATGAGATATCTGCTGAGAATAGTTATAGACTGGGTATGGAACCAGCCCAAAAGAGAGAAGTGTGTTGTAGTCAACAAAGCTAAAAGGAATGGAGATCTGAAGAGCTGGATCAGGCTGGAGATGCAGAGTCTGGAGTTTGCTCAGTTGGTTTTGAGTCTTGGTTTTGTTCCCCACCATGATAATAAGAGACTAACCCTCTGAAACTGTAGGTAAGCCCTCAATTAAAGGCTTTCTTTTATGTAAAAAAAAAAAAATGCTGGACCCTGGTGTCTCTTGACAGCAACAGGACAGTGACTGAGACAGTGTCCTGGTCTCGCTTATGTCGCCGTGACAAACACCCTAACACAAAGCATCTTAGGAAAGAAAGGATTTGCTTGACTTACAATTCCAAGGTACGGTCCATGATTTCAGGTTTGTCAAGGCAGTGGCTTAAAGCATCTCATCCACAGGCGAGAGCAGAGAGAGAACAGATGCTCAGATCCTTGCTGGCTTCTCTCAGCTATCTTTCTTCTCTTAGACTGTTCAGAACCCCATGCCTAAGGAATGGTGCCACGCACAACAGACTAGTCTTCCTATGTCAACTAACAATCAGGACAATTTCCCTCATATGTCCATGGGCCACCAGATCTAAATAATTTCTCACCAGTACACCCTTACTAGGAGATGGTAGGTTGTATCAAGTTGACAGTTATAACTAAATATCAGTTGTCTTAGTAAGAGTTTCTATTGCTGTGAAGAAACACCATGACCATGGCAACTAACTCACAGAGATCCACCTGCCTCTGCCTCTGGAGTGCTGGGATTAAAGGCGTGTGCCACCACTACTGGCTTGTTCTGGGTTTTTTGTTCATTTGTTTGTTTACATTTTTCCCCAAGCACAAGTGTGTGTGTGTGTGTGTGTGTGTGTGTGTGTGTGTGTACACATGGGGGCTGTATGCATACAGAGGCCAGAGAGGGATATCAAGTATCCTGCACAACCATACTCTGCCATTTTGCTAGGCTGCCTGGCCAGCTATCAAGCTCCTGGGATCTGTCTCTATTACCCAACACTGAGGTTACAGTACACACAGCCATGCCTGTATTTTTGATGTTGGTGATGGGGATTGGAACTCAAGTCTTTATGTTTGCTCAGTAAACATCTTACCCACTGAGCCATCTCCCTAGCACACTTGTCATGGTAGTAACAAAAGTAACTAAACTGGGTGTGTTGGTGCATGCCTTTAGTCAGGAGGCAGATGCAGAGGCAGGCAGATCTCTGAGTTCAAGGTCAGCCTGGTCTATAGAGTGAGTCTCCAGAACAGCCAGGAATACACAGAGAAACTCTGTCTCAAAAAAACAAAAAGAAAGAAAGAAAAAGAAAAATCACTAATACATGGAGATTATGGACCTTAGCTTCCAAGGTCTTTTATGTGTTAGATATTTTATCCTTGGAAGATAGTCATAAAGAAAACTGAGTTTGGGCTGGAGAGATGGCTCAGAGGTTAAGAGCAACACCAGCTCTTCCAGAGGTCCTGAGTTCAATTCCCAGCAACCACATGGTGGCTCACAACCATCTTGTGTCCCCTTCTGGTGTGCAGACATACATGTAGGCAGAATACTGTGTACATTTTTAAATTAAAAGAAAACTGAGTTCCTACCCTCATGGAGTCAAATTTCATTGAACATAATGTTTAAGATGTGAAGAATGGTGCTGGACACGGTGGCTCATGCCTTTAATCCGAGGCACCTGGGAGGCAGAGGCAGGTGGATCTGAGTTCAAGGCCAACCTGGTCTACAGAGTAAGTTCCAGGACAACCAGACAGAGAAACCCTGTCTCAAAAAAACAAAACAAAACAACACAAAAGAAGTAGAAGGAGAGAACTTACCCCACGAAATTGTCCTCTGGCCTCCAAGGTGGCATGTATGAAATAATAAATTAAAATTTCAAAAGTAGCTCCTTTTCTTTTCTTGCGTTTATTTATTTATTTGTGTGTGTGTGTGTGTGTGTGTGTGTGTGTGTGTGTGTGTAACTCAGAGGACAACTTGTGAAAGGTGGTTCTTTCCTTCAACTACATGGGTTCCAGGGGTCAAACTCAGGCCATCAGGTTTGATAGTCAGGGTCTTTACCTGCTGACCCATTTGCCAAACCCAATTTAAAAAAAAAAAAAAAGAAATCAATATCCTGGGCTACAGAGATGGTTAAGAGCACTGGCTGCTCTTCCAGAGGACCTAGGTTTGATTCCTGGCACCTACTTGGCAGCTATAATCATCGTCCATAACTCCAGTCCTAGGGGATGTGGTACCCTCTTCTGGCTTCTCTGGGTACCAGGCATGCATACAGTGCACATACACATATGTAAGTCAAACAATCACAAACATAACAAAGTAAAAGCCATTTTTTAAAAATGTAGTATCCTTTACTTTCTCCTCATGAGCTTTCTTTTTCTTTCATTCTTTCTTTTTCCTCTTCCTCTTCTTCTTCTTTTGGTTTTTTTCAAGACAGGTTTCTCTGTATAGCTCTGGCTGTCCTGGAACTCACTTTGTAGATCAGGCTGGCCTTGAACTCATAGAGATCTGCCTGCTTCTGCCTTCCGAGTGCTGGGATTAAAGGCATGCGCCACCACTGCTGGGCCTCTTTTTCTTAATAAAAGTGTTTACATGGGAAAGAGTCTCAGAGGACACTTGAAATAAATATGCAAATTCTGAAGGAGCAGGAAGCTTCCTTGGCCTCAGAGTCTGTTTTCAACAGTTACAAATAGCACATACCAATTTGCCAATCAGATGGATAGTACATGTGTTTAAGAAAATATAAATAGGTACTACAGTTTAGATCTAAAATGTTCTTCAAAGGCCCATGGCAATATTGGGAGACAGTAGCACTTTTAAGAGGCAAGGGTGAAGGGCAGGAAAGGGTCATGGTGCATGTGTTTACTCTCTTTCTCTCTCTGTTGAGCTCTCTTTCTCTCTCTGCTCTCTATTTATTTTGAGATACGGTCTTGCTGTACAGCTCTTTATCTGGCCTCAAACTCATGGAAATTCTGCTTTAGCATCCCTAGTAATCCTTAGTACTGGGATGAAATTACCGTGCTTGGCTCGTTCTCTCTGGTTTTGTTGGTTTGTTTTTGCTTCATGACAACTATGACATCATCAGTCCTCCTCTACCATGCACTCCTGTCATGCTGTGCTGTGTTTCCACAGGTCCAAATCAAGGTGACCACGTGACCGTGGACTAAAATCTCTGAAGTCATGAGCCAAAAAAACCCCTTTTCTCCCTCTAAGGTGATCGCCTGGTCATTTTGTCAGAGTGATGGACACAATGGGGATGCCAAGGAGACTTAAAATAAGAAAGGATTCTGTGCTTCCTTTGAACTGCTGAATGTCACCCAAGCAGGCTATCTGTAGTTGAAGTTTTCTCCAGGTCTGCCCAGCCCCACAGACCCCGCAACTGCTAATAAAAGAAACACACAGAGACTTATATTACTTATAAACTGTATGGCCATGGCAGACTTCTTGCTATATAGTTCTTATATCTTAAATTAACCCATTTCTATTAATCTATAAGTTGCCATGTGGCTTGTGGCTTATTGGTACCTTACATCTTGCTTCTCAGGGCAGCGGCAGCTGGCTGCGTCCCCTGACTCAGCCTTCCATCTCCCAGAATTCTCCTCTCTCCTTATCCCGCCTACACTATACTTCCTGCCTGGCTACTGGCCAATCGGCGTTTTATTTACCAGTCAATCAGAGCAACACATTCACAGCATCCCCAGCACTTCCCCTTTTCTTTTTTTCAAAAGGGTAGGTTTTTCTCTGTTCCACATCAGTTATGTGTATGCAGCATAGCGTTTGGAGCAACTGCCTGTGGGAAGGCACACATTCCACCTGCCTCCTAACTGCAGCAGCAGCAGCAGCAGCTTCAGTCTCACAGTCTAAACAGAGTCTCAACGGCACAAGGACAAACTAAAATGGAATTCTAATAGAGAAATATCCCACAGGAAGGTAGGGCAAAGCAAATAATGGAAACAAAGGGAAAGGGCAGAGAAGAAAAAGCAGAACTCCAGAATAAAGTCCTAACATAGCAATGATGACATTAGATACAATCCATTTAGATCCACTGACTAAAGGACAGAGAGGAGCATCACGGGTACAAAACATGACCCAATTACAGTGTGTCTCTAAAAAACACCTCAAACATATAGACAGGCTAGTTTAAAATAAGAGGGATAAGGGATAATGGGGGTGAGGAATATGGTCAAGCAATATATGTATTAAAATTAAAAAGTAAATGACTGGAAAAGTCGTATCATGCAAATGTTTATCAAAAGTAAGCAGGAAGGCCGGGCATGGTGATATATGTCTTTAATCTTAGCACTCAGCAGGCAGAGGCAGGCAGATCTCTGAGTTTGAAGCCAGCATGGTCTACAGAGCAAGTTCTAGAACAGCCAGGGCTACACACAGATACCCTGCCTCTCAAAAACAAAAAAAGTAAGCAGGAAGCTGGGCCCAGTGGCCAAGTGGCCCAGGCATATAACCAACCCCAGGAGATTGAGGCAGGAAGATCACAAATTCAAGGCCTGTCTGGGATATAAGAGAGGGTTCATGACCAGCCTGAGTGATTTAGTGAGACTGTCTCAAACTACAAACCATAGAGGAAAGGGCTTGAGAATGTAGCTCAGTGGTAGAATGTCTCCTAAGGAGCATGGGCAAGGCACTAGGTTCAGTTCAAGTACCACACACAGACAAGTACAAACACTGCATAAGCGGGAGTGGCTGGTCTCCAGGGCAACGACGACAGCCATGCCAAAAAAAAAAAAAAAAAGCATTCACACACACACACTCTCCACAAAGCTACAAAGACGCAAAGCAAAACCTATGTAATTGAAATGGAATAAACATTAAACCCACGATTGTAGTTAGAGACTTAAACACCTCTCTCAACTATTAACAGAATCAGAAAGCAGTAAGAAGAGGGTGCTGGGGAGTCAACTTAGTGGCAGAGTGCTTACTTAGCGCGTACAAAGCCTTAGGTTCATTCCTCAGTCACACACACACACACACACACACACACACACACACACACACACGCACACCGGGTGGGGGGAGGGCTGTGGGGTATGGTAGCACACTGCAATCCCAGCAAACCAGACTCAAGTCTGGAGGAGGGCAGCAGTTTTCAGGCCAATGTTATCTACACAGCCAGTTCCAGGCCAGCCAGCCAGGGCTGCCGAGTGAGACTGTCTCAAAACCAAAACAACACCCCTTCCCCCACCACCGCCGCCGGAATCCGATACTATCAACCAGAAATCATAATTGTTGAATGTTTCACTTAATTAAGCCATTCCTTTAAAGATATCTAGATGTCTGCGTGTGATGTTTCTTTAGTTGCAACGTTTTTCATAATACAAATTTAAAATACGTAAGAAATTAAAAATGTTAAAGATGCTCTCTCGCACAGCGTAGGGGGGGAACCGGCAGTGGCCTGTGTCTGATGCTCGGCTGCCGCTGCCTCCTCCTCCCTTCACCTCCTGGTGCTGCTGTACTCCATCGGTAAGGATCTCTAACCTCTTTTGTGAAGACGCAGCTGAGGAGAGAGACTCTGAGCTCCACATGAAGCCTGAGGGAGGCGTGGAGACTGAGAACAGCGATCATATTATTTTGAAGGGAGTGGGGCAGGATGCTTCTGTGGTGCCATTTAAGATCCAAGAAGCTTGAACCACTTAGTAAAGCAACGAGAGCCTATTGTGAACGACAGGGTTAGTGAACCAGGCAGCTCAGATTCCTGTCTGATGGACAGCCAATCAATGAAACAGACACGCCCACTCAGTTGAAGCAGAGGATGAAGACACAACCAAAATGTTACTGCAGCGGGCAGGAAGCTTCCCCGGAAAGTGGGGAGTATTACTTTATTCTAGAATTTTGTTGCTGACTAAGAATACGTTTTCAGCTAGAAAGAAGCAACTTGATTCCCCACAAACTGGAGTATAGTGTTCTTTATTCTTTCATTTTCCCTTTTCCCATTCCTTTTTTAGTGCACAAAGTGCATATTGAGCCGAAAGGGGAAAAAATCGCCAATGTTATGTTTTAGCTGAGATCAGATGGAGATAATATGAGGGAGAGTCTTGGTTCTGCTCTTTTGTCATAAACTAAGATCAAATAGATACCTGGAGGGGATGTTAGGAGTTAGGAACCAGTACTGCTCTTGCAGAGGAACCGAGTTCAGTTTCCAAACACCCATGTCAGGCTGCTCCCAATGGCCTATAACTCCAGCTCTAGGCTTTGGCCTTGATAGACACATACATTCATGTGCACATAGACACACATGCACAAATACTTAAATAATGGTCAATTTAGTATAAATAAAGCTCAATGAGAAAGCAATAGGATACTTTATTTGTTTATTTATTGGCTTTTGGAGACAGGTTTTCTCTGTGTAACAGCTCTAGCTGTCCTGGAACTCGCTTTGTAGACCAGGCTGGCCTCGAACTCACAGAGATCTGCTGTGGAAGAACCCTTTTCTGCATTATGAATATGTATGACTCTCACTGGTTAATAAAAAGCTGACAGGCTGGTAGTTGGGCAGGAAGTTAGGCCAGAAAGCCAAACTGAGAATGCTGGGAAGGAGAAGGGTGGAGTCAGGAGTCGCCAGCCAGACACATAGCAAGCAAGATGAGAATGTTGTACCGAGAAAAGGTGCCAAGCCATTTGGCTAAATATAGGTAAGAATTATGGGTTAATTTAAATGTAAGAGCTAGTTAGTAATAAGCCTGAGCACCGGCTGAGCATTTATAAGTAATATTAAGCCTCCAAGTCAATTATTTGGGAAGTGGCTGCCAGGTAGACGAATTTCTAAACAGTCTTATTAAATAAGAAACACAGAGCCAAATACAGGGGTAATACATGAAGAGATCAGAGAAATAGCAAATAGCCATGACTAGCCTTAGCGTACCACCACACCATAGCTTCCCCCAGAGAGAGCTTCTTCTTGTCTAACCTGTGCTTTTATTACCTTCCTGTTCTGCCTTCTCATTGGTTCTAAGCCCAGCCACATCACTTCCTCGTCACTGCCTGTCTATACAGATCTCCAGGCCTCTATGGTTGGTACTGGGATTCAAGGCATGTGTCACCACACTTGGCTGTGTCCTTGACCACACAGAAACTCTGCCTGCCATGTGATCGAATTAAGGTTGTGGGCTACCACCACCTGATTTCTGTTTATGGCTCCTATGACCTCTGATCTTCAGGCAAACTTTATTAACATACAAATAAAATATCACATTTAAGCACAAATAAAATATCACCACAGTATTTGGGAGTTGCTGGTGGGACAGTAACTTCCCCTTACATAGATCCACCTGCCTCTGCCTCCCAGAGTGCTGGGAGTAAAGGCATGTGCTACCACTGCCTGTCAGGATAATTTATTGAATTTGGATTGTCTATACTTTTGACCTGAAGATGTGAAGGCTTCTGCATGTATTTGTGCACACATAGCCTACTGGTTTCTTGTGAACTTCTAGAAGGAAGAAGCAAATCTCACCATGTGACTGAATTCCCTAGAGTCAGTATTTTTGGAGTCAGAGTAACATTTTTGTTATGGTTTTATATTCTGTTTGTTTTATAATATGGTCTCTCCCTTATTTCCAGGCCAGCCTATAGTTCCTGATCCTTCTGCCTCAGTCTCTCTGGTGCTGGGTTTGTGGAAAGAGACCATCAAACCTGACTCCAGATATTTGTTATTAAAGTTTGGAGAACTGGGAATGTTGCTTGGTTGGTAGAGTTCCTGCATAGAAGACAGATAAGGCCCTGAGTTCGATTTCTTGTTCTAATACAACATAAAAACTCCTGTCCCATTTTATGCCTGTAAATCCAGCACTTAGAAAGTAGAGGCAGGAGAATCAGAAGTTCAAGGATATCCTTGACTACATAGCAAGTTTGAACAAGCCAATCTGGGTTACATGAGACCCTGTCTCAAAAAATAAAAATTTGTGAAATTCAAGCTTATGGCATTAATTGGATCTTTACTTGTGGCTTTTCTATTTTCCTTATAAACACTATTGCCTAACAACAGCAGACAATGGCCCAGTTCTGTCTCTTCTACCTCTCGAATTATAGAAAAAGAGCATGAAAGGCTCTCACCTGAGCAAAGCAGACATAGCACTGACAAGAAATACAGACTATTCCAGTGTCTCCTCGTTCCTTTCAAAGAAATACTTCTTCTCAGTGGTTTTATTTTACGTGTAATGAGTGTTTTGCACATGCATGCCTGGTGCCTGCAGAGGTCAGAAGAGGGCACTCGATCTTCTGGAACTGGAGCTACAGACAGTTGTGGGCTACCACGTGGGTGCTGGGAATTGAACCCAGGGCCATCTCCAGCCCCTCGGTGTTCTCTTTATACATCCCTTTGATTTCTCACTCACTTAGCAAACCATGATTTTAACACATATCGGGGAAGTTTCCAAAATTACTATTTCCAAATATGTCAGTTCAAATCCACGATGAAAATGTGATTCTGTCAAATGGAATGTATTCTGAAATAATAATATATTTCAAATTTATTATAACATTTTCTAGCTAACCTTTAGAATGCTTTTATCCTGCAACATGTTAAAACATTCCTAACGTGTTGTAAAAAATTTAAATATATGCTAACTGTAAGACTGAAACATATATATCTATAGTCCTCTTTAATTAAATACACAGAGACATATGAAATGTCTTTTTTGTGATTTTTGTTTTAAAGTTTATGTATGTGTCTGTGTGTCTGCCATATGTGTACAGGTGCCTGCAGAGGCCAGAAGACATCAGCTTCCTGGAGCTCGGGTTACAGATACTTATGAGCTGCCCAAGCTGGATTCTGGAATTAAATTTGGGTCCTCTGGAAAGACAAGGTTGGTCTACACTCTTTGTTTTTTTTTTTTTTTTGGTTTTTCGAGACAGGGTTTCTCTGTGTAGCTTTGCGCCTTTCCTGGAACTCGCTCGGGAGCCCAGGCTGGCCTCGAACTCACAGAGATCCGCCTGCCTCTGCCTCCCGAGTGCTGGGATTAAAGGCGTGCGCCACCACCGCCCGGCGGTCTACACTCTTTGAAAAGGAGGACTCCTTTTCCAGTTCTAGCACT
>CABHPQ010001886.1:26255-37096 GCA_902168405.1 Peromyscus aztecus
CTGCCTAGTCATCTCGCCAGCTTCCCATTGTCCTTATCTAATGACTGGTACAAATGAAAGACTGTAAGTGAATTATTTCAATACAGTCATTAAATATTATTCCTTGGTTATGATGCCTCTGCTTAACAGAAGTAGTTTCAATAGAACTCTCATGATGAACAAATACTTTATCAAAATCAATTATATATGTTATATGGCTTAGTCACTCTTCCATTGCTGTGAAGAGACACCGTGACAATGGCAATTCTTATGAAAGCAAGCATTTAACTCAGGGCTTGCTTACATTTTCAGAGGGTTAGTCTGTTATCATCATGGCAGGGGACACAGCAGCCCACAAAGCACTGAAGCAGTAACTGAGAGCTACATCCTGATGGGAGGGGTGGGGGAGGAGTCTGGCCTGGGTGTTTGAAACTTCAAAGCTCACCCACAGTGACACACTTCCTCTATCAAGGCCACACCTCCTAATCCTTGTAATCCTTCCAGAGAGCTCCACTCCCTGGTGACCAAGCATTCAAATATATGAGCCTATGGAGGCCACTCACATTCAAACCGCCACATTATTTGATTAGTTATGTATGATTAAGTATTATAAAAAACTTACCTGGCCAGGTGGTGGTGGCACACACCTTTAATCCCAGCACTCAGGAGGCAAAGCCAGGCAGATCTTGGTGAGTTCAAGGCCAGCCTGGTCTACAGGGCGAGATCCAGGAGAGGCATCAAAACTACACAGAGAAACCCTGTCTCAAAACAAAACAAAACAAAAACAACAACAACGGAAAAAAAAACTTCTCTGAAGAAGTGGGGAAATGGCTCAGTTGGTAAAGTACTTGCCACACAAACACAAGAATTTGAATTCAGACCCCCCAGCACACATGTGAAACAAAACAAAACAATGGTGGGCACAATGCATCTGGAATCCCAGGGCTGGGGAGACAAGACCAGAAGATCCCTGGAGTTCACTGGCTAACCAGCCTAATTGGTGAGCTCCACGTTCACTGAGGAACCCTTTCTCAAACAACAAGGTAGAGGGCAGTGAGGTGTCTCAGTGTGAAAGGCACTTGCTGCCAAGCCCCTCGATAACCTGAGTTTGATTCCTGGGACCCACATGTAGTGGGACATTTTCATTAGGACTGTTGGCTTCCCATTAATGACACAGAGACTTATTATTAATTATGAAAGCTTGGCCAATAGCTTAGGCCTGTCTCACTAGCTCTTATAACTGAAATTAACCCATTTCTATTCATCTATGTGTTACCACATGACTCATGACATTTACCTCTCCTCCTGCATGTCTTGTTCCCTGTCTGTCTGGTGACTTCTTCTTCCAAGCAAGCTGCGGGATGTCCTGTATGCTGTAAATATATGTTACTATGATTGATTGATAAATAAAATGCTGATTGGCCAGTAGCCAGGCAGGAAGGATAGTGTAGGCGGGACAAGGAGGAGGAGAATCCTGGGAGGTAGAAGGCTGAGGCAAGGAGACGCTGAGAGCCATGCCATGAGGAGAAACATGATGTAAGACGCCGGTAAGCCATGAGCCAATTGGCAAGGTATAGATTTATAGAAGTGGGTTAATTTAAGATATAAGAACAGATAGCAAGCAGCCTGCCATAGCCATACAGTTTATAAATAATATAAGCATCTCTGTGTGTTTACTTGGGGGATGTGAGTGGGAGAGATTTGTCCTGACCGTGGGCCAGGCAGGACCAGGAAAACTTCAGCTACACCAGCATTCTCTCTGCCCGGAAAATCATGCCTAGCTATTGGCCGTTTAGCTTTTTATTAAACCAATCACAGTGACATATCTTCACACAGTGTAAAGGAATATTCCACAACACCCACATAGTGTGGAAGGAAAGAACTGACTTTCACAAGTTGTCTTATAACTTCAACATGCCATGGCACGCACGCGCGTACACACACACACACACACACAGAGAGAGAGAGAGAGAGAGAGAGAGAGAGAGAGAGAGAGAGAGAGCAATAGAGAAAGACACCTGAAGTTGACCTCTGGCCTTCACAAGCATACATACATGCACATGCACCCTCCCCCATGAACATGTACATATACCACCCTCACATTCACATACAAAACCCATTTGAAAGTAAAGGAAATGGGAGAGGGATGAGAGAGAAGTTTGGGGTAAACAGGATCAGTGTGTGTTTACATATATGAAAATGGCAACAAAATTCACTTTTTGTATTAATAGTATGCTAGTAACATGAGGAAAAGCCTATACTTATTATCACACACACAAACACAGATTTAAAAACCCATCTAGTGGGGCTGTAAAGATGGCTCAGTGGTTAAGAGCAAAGAACCCAAGTTTGGATCCTAGCATCCACATGGTAGTTCACAACCATCTGTAACTCCAGTTCCTCTTCTGATCTCTATGAGCACCAAGCACACATGTAGCACACATACACACAGGCAAAACACTTACACACATTAACAAATAAATAAGTAAATAAAACAAACAACCCCACCCATCTGATTATAAATGGCAAAACACCCAAATTAGGTAAAGAATATAGACTACCTAAATGGGCTCCATTTAATATTTCTATTTAAAAATTTTCTTTTTAAATTTTTTTTATCTTTTGAAATTAATATAATTACATAATTTCCCCCTCCCTTTTTTTCACTTCAAACCCTCCCTTGCACCTCCATTTGCTCTCTTTTTGAAAAACCCATCTAATGGGTCCTGGTGAGATATCTCACTGGGTAAAAGCACTTGCCACCAAGCCTAATAACCAGAGACAACTGTTAGCATTCAGGCATTTACACAGGCCTGCCCTAGGGGACCTAGCAGGACATGTCATCAGCAGCAGCCAAGATGTGACACTGCACGCTCCTTATTCGCATGTGCTGTATCCCCTTCTAAAAAGCAAGCCCTTCTTACCCCACTCTCTCTTCCTTCTGCTCTCACCTAGAGGCCATCTCTGCACCCCCCCCAAAAAAAACCCAAAACCCTACATGAGCTCTGTTGCATGGTACGCCTTTGTGGTGCCCCCTGGCTGAAACCTGCTAATGATACCTTCTGCAATTAAACTATTACTACAACCTCAGCTGATCCCTGGGACCCACATGGTAGATGGAATTGTCCTTTAACCTCACATACATATTAATAAATAATTAAGAATATAATAGAAAATTATTGAGACAGCATATCACTGTGTAGCTTTGGACGATCTCGAACTTACTGTGTAATCAGTGTGGCCATGAACTTACAGAGATCCTCTGCAGTGGAATAGTCCTTCTGTGTGCTGGGAATATGTGTTGCTTTCATTGATTAATAAAAAGCTGACAGGCCAGTAGCTGGGCAAGAAGTTAGGTGGGAAGGCCAAACTGAGAATGCTGGGAAGGAGAAGGGTGGAGTCAGGAGTCGCCAGCCAGATGCAGAGCAAGCAAGATGAGAATGTCGTACTGAGAAAAGGTGCCAAGCCATGTTGCTAAACTAGATAAGAATTATGGATTAATTTAAGTGTAAGAACTAGTTAGTAAGAAGCCTAAGCTACCAGCTGAGCATTTATAAGTAATATTAAGCCTCTGAGTCAATTATTTGGGAAGTGGTTTCTGGTATTTGGGAGTTGCTGGTGGGACAGTAACTTCCCTTTACATAGTTCCACCCACCTCTGCTTCCCAGAGTGCTGGGAGTAAAGGTGTATGCCACCACTTCAGGCCAATTTAAAACAAAATAAAACAAACCCCCCCAAAACAAATATTTACAAAGTATTTTAAAAAGCTACACAAATGAAGTTGCATGTGGTGGTATTCACCTATAATCCTGGATGTTGAGGCAAGAGGAGCAGCAGTTCAAGGTCAGCCTTGACTACATGAGACCTTGTCTCAAAAAAAAAAGCAAAAAAGGTTGAAGGAAAAAAGGAAAGACAGGAATGTAAACAGAGGCAGAGTTTTGTTCTGACTATCTGTTTCCAAATACCCAGCAGCTGCTTCCCAAATTACCACACAGAGGCTTATATTAACTATAAATGCTTGGCCGATTGCTCAAGCTTAGGCTTATTGCTAACTAGCTCTTACATTTAAATTAACCCATTTCTATTAATCTATGTATTGCCACATGGCCATGGCTTTTCTGGTCCTCTGGCATCTTGCATCTTGGGCAATTGGCTCATCAGAGTCCTCAGTTTGATTGTTCTGCCTAAACTTATCCTGCCTTGACATAGGCCAAACAGCTTTATTTTTTTTTTACTTTATTTATTTATTTTTTAAATTACACTCATGATATTCATTAATTACACACATTTGTGGTATTCTTAGATTACATTCACAGTATTCATTCAATTATATATATATATAATATATATATTTTTTGATTTTAAATGCTGAATATCATTTATTGAAGGGGGGGGGAGGAGGTCTTAAATACAGGCTTACAGCATAATGGGAGGACCCCGTAGGGCAGAAGTTCGCTACTGATGTTTTACAATCTTGTTTCTAATCTGTTAACGCCCATTATTCAGGGTACCAGGCAAGGAACTTCCCTTAAGCATTCAGGAGGGTGGAACCTGGCAGGGAATTAGCATAGGGAGAAGAATATCAAGGTCAAGGTCTGCAAGCAAGGCAACAGTTACGCAAAATGGGGGTCAGGGACCTACAGGTCCCCCTTTTATCAAAAAATGAGCTTCTGTTGGGTTGCGTGGGACGTCAGCAGGTCACCTTACCCGTCATGGAGACGCCTGCCCAGGCCACACAGGTGCTCTGTCTTAGGTTGGTGAGTGCCCCCCAGGCATTACCCGTCTCTGAATACTCATTATCATACAGGCTCAATCGTGTGTGAGCTGCAGAGTTAACTGCTGCCAAAGATCTCAAAGTGGCACTAGGCTTGCAATCTGTGTGTTCGATACAGAAAAGACCAACAGAGGTCCTATCTCACCCATAGCCAGTAGGCTCAAGGCAACTGAGCCATTCCCTTTCTTGACAAGCCATACTGTACGTTGGTGTCCTTGTATGATAGTATCCCAAAAGCAACTGGAACTTGAGTTTATAAATTTATAATTTTCAAAGCCAATCGGGATGTATATAGCTACTGAATTAAATTTATCATGCCCAATAGAATGAGAGATTAACTAACTGTGGTAGCTACTTTTGTTGCCAGGGTCTCCATTGTGCTAGCTGTAGTAAGCAATTATGAAATGGTAATCCCAGAAAGAGTAGCAGTGGTGGGCGCCATTGCTATAACGGCAGCAGCGGCAGGAGCAATGTCAAATTCTCTTCTGGATTGTGTGTACATCCACTGGCATGGATACAACTCCAGTAACACGTACCGCCAAGGCCCATTTTTCTTGATCTCAGCACGACTTTAGCTGGCAGCTCTTCTGGAGAATCGAATCTTATGGTTACAGTTCCTAGGCCTACATTAATGCTTGTCGCAGCTGGCGATGTTGGGCTCTCAATTTCCATTGACATCAGAAGGATAGATTTTTTCATGAAGATCCATTAGGTCTCTGTCATGTTGGGCTTCAGCAGCAGCCACCAAACAGCTTTATTTTTAACCAATGAGAGTAATACATATTCACAATGTACAAAAGGATCATCCCACAGCACAGTTGAGAAGAGAGAAAGGAAGGTAGGGAATTGGGAAGGAAGAAAAGGACAGGAAAAGAAAAAAAATTATACTAATGTAAATTGAAAGTGCATGGTTCTGTGTACTGTTTATCTGTGTGTGTGTGTGTGTGTGTGTGTGTGTGTGTGTGTTGCACATGCATGTGTGTGAGTGTTCATGTAGAGGCCATAGGTCAACCTTGGGTGTCAATCCTTAGGAACAATGCACTTTTTTTAAAATTTTATGTTTTGTTTTTCTGAGGTAGAGTTTCTCTATGTAGCCCTGGGTGTCCTAGAACTCACTCTTTAGACCAGGCTGGCCTCAAATTCAGAGATCTACCTGCCTCTGTCTCCTGAGTGTTGGGATTAAAGGTGTGCTCCACCACTACCCAGCTATATGCACCTTATTTTTTGAGACAGAATCTCTTGCTGGCCTTTTCTCTAAGTAGGCTAGACTAGTCCCAAGGATCTTCTGCTACCTCCCAGCACTGGCAATACATCCATGTGCCTGCCATCCTTGCTGGCTTTTTCTCCCATGGGTTCTGAGAATTGAAATCATGTTCTCATTTGCACAGGAAGTATTTATTTACTGAGCTACTCCCTCCGTCCCAGCAGGGTAATTAATAAACACAGAAAATTTAAAAATCCATTTCAACTACTCTGTATTTTCCAATCTATACATGAACTCAATTTTCCAAAAGCTCTTAAATTTCATGTTAATAAATCTTGAAAATAGATGTATTTAAGCCAAAATTTTCTGCTGATCACTGTGGAAAACATAATAACAAGTCAGTGATATTTACATTAAAAAAATGTAAGAGCAAAAATCCAAAACAGCTGGATGGTGATGGTGCACACCTTTAATCCCAGCACTCAGGAGGCAGAGGTAGGCAGATCTCTGTGAGTTTGAGGCCAGCCTGGTCTACAGAAACAGTTCTAGGACAGCCAGGGCTACAGAGAAACCCCATCTAGAAAAAAAACCCAACAAAACAAAAGCCAAACAAACAAAAAGTTTGTTTCAATTAATTTGGCCAATATGATTTGAATTGCCTGTCTTTCTCCTTGCATGTTTGGGATTAGCAATAATAAAACAGATCAGTAATTACTATTAAGTGTAAGGTAGGTTAGCAAGTCTGTATGAAAGGGAAGAATTGTGTGAAAGTATGAAGGAATATTTTTGTAATAAGCATCAAGTTTCATTCATTAAATATATTTTAAATTTTAAAATAAATATATTTTAAAAATTTATTTTTAAAACGGTGTGTATGTATGTAGTATGCATGTATGTAGTGTGTATGTATGTAGTGTGTATGTATGTATGATGTATGTATGGGTCTGTGTTTGGGTATCTGCATCTGATTACAGGTCCTCTGGGAGTGCAGCAAGCATTTTTAACCACTGAGCCATCTCTCTAGTCCTATTAAATAATTTGTAGAGAAAAAACATTACAGCTTTTAAAGTCAACCTTAAAGTAGATGAAAAAAAATCATAAAATAAATATGAATATCTTCATTTAGTTTTTTATTTCCAGCCCTGAAGATTGACCTCAGGGCTCCTGCCTGCTGGGTAAAGGCTGGCCTCCAACTTGTGATCCTTCAGCCCAGTGGTTCTCAACCTTCCTAATGCTGCAACCCTTTCATCCAGTTTTCATGTTGTGGTGACCCCAACCATAAAACTATTTTGTGGCTACATCATCACTGTGATTTTGCTTCTTCTACGAATCTTAATGTAAATTTCTGATATGTGATCCCTTCTCGACCCACAGGTTGAGAACCACTGCTCCAGCCTCAACTTCCTGAGCAGCATATGCCACAGCCTCATGTGTTTCTGACCTGTTTTAGCCTGAAGATTTAGAGTTGTGTCGGGGTTTATCATCTATTCTTACTGTTCACTCAGTAAACTCCATCTTGGAAAAAAAAAAGTGTTGCGTACCTGTAAAACACAGCACTGATGAGGACAGTGTTTGTTCTAAGTAGTTTAGAGACTAGGAAGACTGTAAATAAGAAATTATGTCACTAGAAGATGATAGCTAGGTGTGACTTCTGGGTTGAATTATTTAGGCCCAGAAAGAGTTAACAGAAGAGCTGGTAGATGGGACCATCTGGGGAATGGGGTGGGGTCGGGGGAGATTGTTAGGGAATTTGAAGCTGGAAGAAGAGAACTGGCCTGCATCTATTTGCAGCATCTTTTTCTAATTACGGGCCAGTCTCGTTCTTCGGCAACCTCCAGCCTTCCCACGCAACCTAGAGGGCTTGTAAAATCACAAAAGGGCGTAGACCAGAGAACAGAAGGGCTGCGAGTTGGCCCCGGCTCCTTGACTCCAAGTTGCTTAACATCTATAAGACTGCTTTCTCATCTGTAGAATGGAAGACTGTAGCTTGTGTTTGGCCAAACACATTTCGGTTTGCCTGCTCTCTGGCTAGCTAGTTGCAGTTTTAGAAAGTGTATTCTTTCTCCCGTGGGGGAAGGAGCAAAGGCTTTGCCAGTGGTTTTCACACACCCAGTCATTTCCATGCCCCCTCTCCTTTTCTGCCCTCCCACTTAGGTTCAGAACTGTTGTTCCCAGGGATCATGGCCCTTTGTTCTCCAGAGGCTCAAACCACCACCTGTTTTGCCTTGATTTGTTGTCTAAAAGGTATGGCCTGTTGTGTTTTAGGCTACCACTAGCTAAAACTGCCAAAATGTACAGTTAGTGTAAGTATCATATTGGTTCAGCCCTAATACATCAAGTGCATTTCCCTTCTCTTTATTTCCTGATTATCCCCACTCACAATAACCACCTCCTTGACTTGTTGTCACGACCATTTAGCACTAACACAATATACATCTTCATTAGCAATATATATCTTCATCTGATATTCTCTCTTTCTCTGTGTGTGTCTCTCTCTTTCAGAAATGGCTGTGCCTACAGGTTGGCTCTAATTTCTCATTCTCCAGCCTGAGTTTTACTGCTGCGTGGATTATAGACTTGACCACCGTGGGGAACTTCCAGTGGATTGTAAATTTTCTCTACAACTCGAATATTTGTAAGGATCACCTAGGATGGGGAGAGGGACAGCAAGGTATCTCGGACCCCATTATCAAACCTGGTGACCTGAGTTTAATATTGGGACTCACATGGTGGAAGGAGAGAACCTGCTGGAACACGGTGTCCCCTGATCTCCATAGGCAGTGCCCCCACCACAGCTAAAAAACAAAAAACAAAAAACAAAAACAAAAAAAGAAAACAAAAACAAAAAAACCATCTCAGGATCTAGTTAAAATTCAGACTAGTAGATGGGGGAGGGGCTGAGCTGCTAGCTGGTCCTCAGGTGAAGCCCATGCTGTGGAGCCTGAGCACAACTGCAGATTCAAGGCCCTGTAGAAATGAGGACAATGGGGTGGGGGTGGGGGTGGGTCCACAAAAAATGACAGCCCGGTGCAGCTTTGATATTTAGTACTCAGGATTAGAAACTTTCCCTTTAGACATCTTTCTTGTCCCTCTTTGGGTCCATGATTTACCACCCACACCTGACAGTTGCTTTGGTAATTGCTTAGTTTTGCATTTTCTTCCTTCCTCCCTCCCCCACCTTTCCTTCTTAATCAACAGTCACATAAGAAAGGGTCTCTTTCTGCTCACATCTGCATTGAAACATCAATAATTCAGTTTTTTGTTGTTATTTTTGTTGAGACAGGGGTTCTCTGTGTTGCTCTGGCAGTCATGGAGCTTGCTCTGTAGACCAGGCTGGCCTTGAATTCAGAGATCCACCTGCTTGCCTCCTGAGTGCTGGGACTAAAGGCGTGCGCCCAATGCCCAGCAATAAGCCAGTTTTAAAGAATCAGTTTTACCTCCTTCTTGCCATGCAACCTCGCCCCCTAATACAAAATATCAAGTTCAGAATGAGAAGCTTGGAGACATGTCACCAGTAATTCCCTTTATTTCTTTTAGCTCCACATGGAACCCTCTGCACAGTGCAGATCTACAGTTGCTCCCTTGCAGCACATTTAACATTGGGGTGTCTTATTTCCTTTGAAAGCATGGAATATTCCTCTAAAAAAATGAAATCCCTCAATTTTTGCTTATTTAAAGCTTTTCCTGACTTATTCTCAACTGTGAGTCTTTTTTTTAAAGCAGTACTAGATAGATATCAATATTTAAATATTTTAATATTTTTAATGTTCTTAATATTTTTAGCCTGTTTTATATAGGAAATATCTTATCTTGTTCATGGCTGAATATTCAACACCAAACAGTGCTTTACTATAACAGCATTTTGGGGAGATTCAATGAAGGATGAGAGAAAAGATTCATTTTTTAAAATACTTAAATGGCTTCTAATTTACCATATATTTATTGGGGACCTGGGTGTTAATGGATAAGTAAAATTAGATGGTTCTGGTTCAGTAAAAATCATGACGCGTCAGTCCATATCAGAAGGCTGGGTATATTACAAAATATTAAAAATATGCATTGGCTGAAGAATCAAAATTAAGATCACCTTTAGAAACCCTTTAAGAGTATTTTAAGAGACGAAATATGTAGGGGTGAGTAGCACTTCTCTTGTGTAGCACCTACTAGCTACCAGTCTTTTAAGGAAATAAAATTTTAAGTGCAGCTAAAATTTAGTCTGGGCCCAAACCCATATCCTAACACGCTAACCAGGCTTTCGGTGTCATTGTTTTGTACCCTTCGCCTTTTGCATCCACCGGGACTGCATTTTTCTTAACGGTTCTCTGTGGTTGAAATGTCAAAGAAATGAAATAGGGCTTTCTCATGTTACATCCCCAGGAAAAGGAGACTGCAAAGCCCATTCTGCGATGTTTGAGAGGCCTACAAGGTGCACACCCTGCAACTGCTTCACAGTCCAATTTGATCTCTGGGTTTTTGCACAGCTCCTCTTTTTGGATGATGTAAACCGCGCAGGAGCATTACAGTACCCCCACCTTGGAGAAGGATGAGAGAACAAGCACCTTGGACTGCCAATTTCTCTTAAAACATGCAGCCGTGGGCTACAGGCCCGGATACCCGCCCCCAAACCGGGTCCACAACAATCGTTCCCTCCCTCCCCGCCTTTTACATACAGTACACATACAAATACACACACGCAGAGCAGCCAGCAGGGGCGGGCCGGGCGCGACCACTGTGCCAGCTGCGGGGGGAGGAGGCGGGCAGCTCGGGCGGGCGTCGCCCCGGGGCCCTTCCCTTCACTCGGGTCCCGCCGCACCTGCTTTCAATTCCCTGGAGGAAGGGACACCTGTGGGCCCTAGGGTCTCCAAGAGCTCAGCTTGCGAGCCA
>CABHPQ010001887.1:0-26012 GCA_902168405.1 Peromyscus aztecus
AGTTTCCAACAGCCTGATTGATAACTTTAGAGCAACCTTTTCAAAGCAGACCATCAAATGTCTTTGAGTTAAGTTAATGCTTTTGGTTACTGCCATCTAGCAATTTAGAAACAATGTTATGGACATACCTTATAGGTAAATACTAGAAGTAAAAAAGACTTTGAAAATATTAGTAGAAGGCAATATCAAACTGAGTTGATTTGATTAGAATGTATTATTTTTTCATAATTTTATGCCTTGTAGAAGTCATTACTTAGAAAGTATATACATATGCTATATTCCACTAAAATATTTAAATTCCAAATTCTTTAAATAGATGGATTAAACTTCTGAAAATTTTGTGTTGCATCTATGCAAAGGATCAGTATCCTATTAATTACCAATAATCTGGGAGAATCCTTTCTCTTTAGCATGCTTCTGTCATTAATAGCAATGGTCAGTTCACCCTTGAATGGAAGGGAGGGAGGTCAGCATGTGCTCAATATGGACTCTGAATCCCATGTACGTTATTATGTCAAGGGAGTTTTCTTCAGTAAGGAATTCTTTCTGCCTACCATACCACATTTAATAAAATATTTTCCTCAGAAGGATGCCATTGTTGGATTTGTACTGCTAAGCATTTTGTGGCTATTTAGCCAAGATTATTTAATCACAGCGTTTGTTTGTCATAAAGCAATCACCTTTTCTAAAGAAAATGAAGCCTCCTAGATTGATTGTCTTTTTTTTTCCTTTTGATACTGTTTTTGTTTGTAGGTATTTGAATTTCCTTAAAGCTTCTCTCTTGGGATTGCTTTCCTTATGGAAATTTTAATACCAAAAGACTGCTTTGGAAGTTTATTCTTTCCTTTACACATTAGTTTTTGTTTGAATTTATTTTTACTTAGAGATATAATACTATTTAGAAATGGTGATATTGAAGATTATGTTTTGTTCTGGCATTTTTCAAAATACCCAGGGTTATTATTTTGACTACATTATTCAATGGGGAGTCCAAGGAGATACATTATGGATTCCTCACACTGTATATATGCATTTAAAACAAATAATCTAAAACACATTTATAGAAACAGAAATGTACCACCATTTTCTTTTAAAAATCAGTAGTCTCTATGTCTTGAGAGTGGTAATAAGCAGCCCAAGGACTACTCAAAATTCATGAAGTGTGTACAAACCAAAATTTATTTTTAAGTGTTTGAATAAGAAACAATTTCCATTTCAGGTTCTTTTTGAGCCTGCACAATGCATAATTATAATTAGCTGATTGGCAGTGATTCCTTCTAGTGATTTAAAGTCATTATGCACTTTGTTTCACTGTCCGCTTTCAAAGTTCTTTGATTGCTAATTTTAAAGACTTATACTCATTTCAAAATGAGAAATGTTATATATTCAGAATTTGGAGATGAAAATTGTATTCATTTTCAATTTTTTACTTTAATAGAAACTTTAGATGAGAGGAGACAAGGAAAGGCAGCTTGATAACTAAAATCTAGACTGTTTTTAACAGAGCATATCTCTTTGTGTTGAGTCAGCGCATTTCAAAGAAATTCTTTCATTTCCTGAGTTTTAAAAAATGTGTATAAGGAAACATTCACAACGTAAGAAAACGGATACCAGTTTTCCTAATTTCTGTGTGTTTAATTCATACTCTGATCTTCTGCTTCAAAAATTTAAATTAATCAATTTATTTCAGCTGTCAGGATCCATTTACTCATTTTCCTTTTAAGAACTTTAGGTTGTAACATCTCAATATTTATTTGTGTTTAACCATTTAACATGTAGATTTGGTAAATATTAAAGTGCTATTGTTTATTTGAATCACATAAATAATAACCATGCAAATCTTCTGTTGGACTGAAATTCTCATGCTTGCACTTTATGCTTTATTGTCCTGACATCCTCTACACAGGAAAAAAAAAAAAAGTAGTTGAGAACCAAAGATTTCCAGCGACTGATTTTGATGGACTGTAACTACCCACTATTGAGATATCTTGTATTGTTTTTGTTCTGGAACTAAATAACAACCAATTGGTTCCATTACTAGATAGTTATTTGTCCACATTTTCAACATACTAAATGCCTTGGGGCTTATAATGTATTTTTCTTATATGCTGTGTCACAAAGAAAACAGTCATGCTCTTTGAGGAAGAGATCTGGTGACAGATCACAGAAAGGAAAGCACACACACACACACACACACACACACACACACACACACACGAGTAGCAACTGCTACCTTTTCTTGCTTTGTTTTACATGTCACAAATTAAAATACAAGATTAGGTTTAAATATTGGGCAGTGCATGCCCTCCCTATTCTATGGCTAAAGAGTCCTAGTACCTAATTGTCTTCTTAGCCACCTGGCTAATTGCCAAGTCCATGGCTCACCTCTCTGACATAGCATACATCTATGGCACATACTGTGTTGGTGATCTAAAGACAGTGATTGGTGTGGTGTAAGGTAAGGAACCAGCAAAGCAGCAAGACTTTCCCTTCTGGGCTGATGACCATTGGGATAAAAACAAATGTTACCATTAGTTTTTCTAATTAAAACACTTTAGTTTTGGCAAAGCAATGCTTAAAATACACACAATACAGACCTTAAAATGCCCTAATTAACTGAATTAAAGACTTAAGTGGCAGAACTTCATTTCTTAAGACACAGATAGTATTAAAGATTATGCTTGTCTGAAGGTGGCAGAGATGGTCAGAATCTGAGGAAAAGTTTTAATGCTTATTTCTTTCTTAATAGTGGTATTATTTGGTTTTAATGTCATAAATTTCCTTAAGTAATGTAAAAACTTGACTATATCTTGGTTATTAAAAAAACAAGACAAAACAAAACACCCCCCAACCAGCTGCCTCTCACATGTATAGTCTAATGGTGAAAATCTCATGTGAACACCTTTACTTCAGTAGTTCCCTTTTCACTCTTGCAGCTGACAGATTTTTCTTCTTCCCACTGTCCCATGAAAGCAAACACTTGAGTGCTTCATTACATGGATCATTTGTGCTTCCTAGATAACCAGAAGGTGTGACTCTTGTGTTGATCAATTATAGGAGACTTCCCCTGAGGCCTTAGAAAATGAATTCTTGAACGACATTTCTATCTGCTTCCCCTGACTCTCTCTCTGATGACTGATAACATGTCTACAGGCTAATATGTGTTAGGAGCAGACACAAGTTTGGGAGAGGGTAGTGTACCCAGGAGAGCTGATATTTTCCTTCACGGACTAGAATTCTATTGCCTTCAGTATCTAGTCAATTTAGCAAAGTAAACCTGGTAAGCAAACGCATCACAAAATTTGTATTTTTCACATCACAAATTATGCATATGTTAGAGTCTATCAAAATGATGGGAAAGAACATATATTAACATTATGTTTGAAATGTGTTACAGAGAATGTAGTTAAGAAGCATTAGGCTAAGAAAGATCGTATGGTGGAGTCGAAACTTAAGTTTAAAGTTTGGATCTAATTTAAGAAGTATATAGTTTTTATAACTTCAAGCTTTTCTAATTTAAATGCTTTTTCAGTTTTGGTTCTATCTGTCAGGTTTCGTGCTGTACTTTTGAAGAGTGCAGTGTTCAGTTCGGTGCTCTGGCCTGTCATAAGCAAGGGAGGAAAGACTTCCTCCGCCTCACTGTGGTGGGAAGCACTTTGTGATAGCTTATGAAAGATATTAATGATGCAAAATGTGTCTAGTTCTAGAATTTAAATACAAAAAAGACAGTGGCTATGACATTCACTATAGTATAGGATATTGAACAAAAATTAGTGTTTGTTCAATACAGGCTAGAAATGTGGGTGAGTGGTTCACGGCTTGCCAAGCATGTGCAAGGCCTTGGGTTTGATCCTCAACAGTATAAACAAACCTGTAGCTAGAGAGTTTCTCTCCAGGTCCGCCAAGCCCCCACAGTCCCGCAGCCCACTTATAAAACAATAACTCAGAAGCTTATATTACTTATAAACTGTATGGCCATGGCAGGCTTCTTGCTATCTAGTGTTTATATCTTAAATTAACCCATTTCTATTAATCTATAAATTGCCATGTGGCTTATGGCTTACCGGTATCTTAACATCTGCTTCTCATGGCGGCAGCTGGCCCCGTCTCCTGACTCAGCCTTCCTTTTCCCAGAATTCTCTCTCTTTGTCCCGCCTATACTTCCTGCCTGGCTACTGGCCAATCAGCACTTTATTTATTAACCAATCAAAGCAACACATTCACAGCATAGAGAACATACCACAGCACAAACTACCTAGTCAAATGAACTAGACTCTTACAATTTATACACATTAAATACAGATGAGTATTTGTATATTAAAATTGCATATAAAAGGACATAAACTTTTAGATGTATAATGAATACATCAAAAAGAATCATGTACATATCACAGTAGTTGATTGGCTTAAAGGAGGTGCATATATGCATGTTAAAAACAAACAATTTACTTTGTTTCAATTTTCTTTTTTTGTTAACTATTGAAAATAAATTTAACATGGTTATGCCATCTTTTCCTTTTGGTGGTTACAAAACCAAACCAAAATATACACCACTTGATTAATTTAGAACATAACTGCTAATGGGTTCAATCAACTGCATGTTGACTTATGAAGTAAATTGAACTATTGGAGAATTAGTTGCTTGTGTTATGGAGTTGTCTTAGTCCACCCTCCATAAAAATATTTTTTCAGGAATTTGTGATCGTTTCCTCACAAATCTGTTATTTTTAGTTTTATTGTTGTTCCTTTTAGGTAAATATGAAGTAGAAAAATAAAAATAATCTTAGGAGAAGGATCTAGCTGTTAGAGACTTAACTGCAAGAATCCTCTTTTCTTGACCACTGCTTGAGAACAGGTTGGTAGACAGTATACTGTGGTAATTAAAGGGAAAGACTCCAGGGCCCAGAAGACTGACTGCATACTGTGCCCCCTTAAATTTTAATGTCAAAAGTGGGATGATTACCGTGCTTATTTTAGTGGATTGTTTGGAAACCATGTACATGACGAGCTTAAAACATAGGAGAATATTTACTGACTAATGTTGCCTTTTTGGTAATTATATAGTGGTTGGGAAAAAAGGATAGAGATTATAATTTGCTCTTAAACTTCTCTCATGGGAATGTTTACTAATTAAAGAATCTCATTTTGAAAACCTAGAAAATGCTGTTCTTCCTCATCTGGTGAAAGATCTGGTCATTTTCTGTGGTTACGTTATGTTTATACCATGTTCAAACTAAGCACCATTAGGTAAACTTTGTGAATGATATTTTTCTGCAGTATTCTTGGAAGCTATGGTCATAAGTTCTTAAAATACCACACCAGTAATATGGTCAATGTAAAAGAACATGCCATATTCAAACATCAAATAATAATTTGCCACAAGAATCTGGACTCATTTAAAGGTCATTGTATAGAATTAAAGATATCCATAGCCTAAAGCACTTATAAGATTCTACACAGTTATCATTGTGTACATATATTTAAAGGCATTATAAATTATTTTAAAACTACAGTTTCACAAGTCCATATTCTTTAAAGGGACTGCATATAATATTTAAAATTATACCATATGTCAAGAGTGAGGAACACAAACAGAGGAGCAGTTTAGGGGAAAGAAAGGAAAAGAAAGCATGATCCAACTTTGTGGTGTTTGTTAAGGAGAAAGAAGATGAGAAGGTTGATACTGGAGAGAAAAGGGTAATTTATCACAAGAATGTTGGGAAACTTTGAAAAGTAAAAGTTTCATTATTTTAGAAATTATCCATGTTTGTAAAACTTAGTTCACTGAACAATTCATTAAATTATGTTTTTCTTTCATTACAATATTGCTTCCTCTGTAGCGGTTATTAAACTTTGTAGCTATGATGAGGCATGGGATTTGAGGCAAGACTTAAGCATGTTGGCTACATTTCAGGCCATTCTATTCAAAATATGTGGACTTTGACCATATGGTAAATCAGGGCATTTACACTCATTCTAGAGGTTTATTCATATTTGCCTGCTGCAAGAAATTAGCCCTGTTCACACTTGTTTAGCCTTAATCAAAATCTTCTTAGCTGAAGTGAGGGGTAAGGTCACCATCTGCCACACAGGAATGCCAATATCAAATGAAATGCCAATATCAAATGAGCACCAGGACTGAGTTGTGCTTCATTCTTCTAGACTTTCAAGAAGAACTTCTTATGGATTAAGGATAAATCAGTTTCCAGTCTCATCTGTTTAGATCACGATTTACATTTTGTATTGCCAGCTTCATAATAACAACTGTGAAGTCAAGTGTATACTGCTTTGGTATCTCTAGAGAGAGCGCTGTGGTAGCTTTTAGACATTCACATTTCTTTAAGAACCAACATGCTATTTGGGCCAGATACCACTTGACGCTTCAGCTGAGGACCTGAGTAGGCACCTATGAATTTTTTAGGAAATATCTCAGATTGTGAATTCTCCTGACTAGAAAGTGAATTTTTTACTGCAACTTTAATGTAAATGGAATTTTATATTGAATAAATTCATTGACAACTAGTAAAAGCTACTAAATGCATGTATAAATGCCATATTTTTATATGAACGAGTCCTTGGGAATTACTAAGTACTTATAAAATCTAAGCTTACAATTTCTCTTGTGAGGTGGCATATAAAATACTCACATTTTGGCTACATCTTTGAATGTTGTATATTATAGTGACTTTAATTTGTTTATTTTATCTGTAAAAATTCACAGTTGTCAATGGATATATATATAATGATTATGCTTTTTACATTTATGTATTTATGCACATATGTGTGTATACATGTGGGAGCCCATGTGCCACTGTGCACAGGAGTGGATTATGGTCATCAGAATCAAACTCTGATCCTTCAATTTGTATGTCAAGAGCTTTACCACACTGAACTACCTTGTAAAACCAGTTAATGATGTTTTTAGAGATATAATAATGCAAAATAATGAGCTTATTTTTTGATTAAACATTTTATAACACCTTTTTTAAAGTAATGCTAAAATTGAAGTCTGTATCTAATGTTAATATATATTTTTGTTTTGATCCACCATGTTTGGTCATATTTCCAAGTTGGTGTAGTATTTATATCAGTGCATTTTTAAATTTTCAAACATATATCAGTGTGTCTTCACTGAAATAGATTTTTCAGATAAGATGAAAATGCAGTGAGCAACAGAAAAAAAAATGAACCAGATAATTGTTGGCATATCATTATTTTATTTTTATTTTAAAGCCAGTCTTACAAAACGATACAAATAAAACACGAAATGTCTAGACAGGTCCAACTCTCCTTTCCATTGTGACAGTTACTAATCTCATTTCTTTGACCTCATTTTTCTCTGTAACCTTTACATCTTCACAGTCTGTACCATTTATACTAACTTTATTAGCAATGATCATGGGAATGCCTGTTTTAAAGATGCTGGGAGATGCTTTTTTTCTGGACTTTATATTGTTTTGGATGGTTACATCATATATATAATCCCTTCTCAGTAAGGGAGAATTTTTTTCTTATATTATAAAATGAGTGTGATTTGCTCACCTTATAATATTAAAAAAAAGTCCAGGATGTCATCATTGTGTCTATTTTCTTTGTGTGTTCATTTATAAAATTTCATGTGGATGAGGAGACAAAAATGTGTATGAGAGGAGATAGAGGAGGTATTTGGGGACATTTGATCTAAAGACATTATATACATGTATGAATTTACCAAAGACTACATTTTATTAATTGAAAATAAATTCTTTTCTCATACAATATATCCTGATTATAGTTCTGTTTCTCAGTCCTCTCAGTTCCTTCCTACTTTCTCTTCCCTCTGGGTCCACTCCCTTTCTGTCTCTCGTTAGAAAAGAACAGGATTCTAAGAGATAGCAACCAAACATGACAAAATAACATATAATAACAATGAAGCAAAAACTGTCATACCCAAGTCAGACATGACAAGCCACAAGAAGGAAAGTCCCATGAGTAGACAGAAGAGTCAGAGACCCACTCATTCTCAAAGTCAGGAGTCCCATAAAAACTAAACCAGTAACTACAATATATACATAAAGAACCTGGTGTAGACTCATGTAGGCCCTGTGCATGCTGCTTCAATCTCTGTGAGTCATATGTGCAATGCTTAGTTGATTTAGTGGGCCATGTTCTCCTGGTGTCCTCCCTCCCCTCTGGCTCTTACAATCTTCCCAACCCCTCCTCCATGGGATTCCCTGAGCTCTGAGGGGAGGGATTTGATGGAGACCTTCAATTTAGACTTTCTCTCTACATAATGTCTGGCTGGGGGTGGGGTGTCTCTGCACCTCTTCCCATCTGCTGACAGAAGCCTCTCGACTGATAACTGGATTAGACACTGACTGATCTATGAGTACAGCAGAATATCATCAAGGGTTATTTTATTGATTTCTTTTTTTTTTGTTTTTAGACCAGTAGTGTTTGGTTTTACCCTAGTTCTTTGAGCATCTAGTCTCTGGGCTTTGGTTACCAAAGCAGTATCAGACATGGTTTACTTCTTGTGGAGTGGACCTTAAGTCAAATTAAAAATTGGTTGATTATTCCCATAAGTTCTGTGCCACCATTGCCTTAGCATATTTTGCAGGCAGGACAGATTATAGGTCTGGCTACTATGAATAAAGCCTTAATACACATTGTTGAGTGAGAGTACTAATGGCAGGATTGAGTGTCCTTTGGGTATATGCTCAAGAGTGCTGTAGCTGGGTTTTCAGGTAAATCAATTCCCAACGTTCTGAGGAATCACCATATTGATTTCTATAGTGGCTGTACACGTCTGCACTCCCACCAGCAATGAGGGAGTATTTCCCTTGCTTCACATCCTCACTTGCATGAACTGTCACTTGTGTTATTGATCTTAGTCATTATGAAATGTGTAAGATAGAATCTCAAAGTAGTTTCAATTAGTATTTCCCTGATAGTTAAGGATGTTGAACACTTCTTTGTTTCTTAGCCAGTTGAGAATCATCTATTGAGAACTCTGTTTAGATCTGTGCCCCATTTTAAAATTGGATTATTTGGGGTTTTTTTGATATCTAGTTTCTTGAGTTCTTTGTAATTTTGGATACTAGTCCTTTGTCAACTGTGGAGTTGGTAAAACTTTTTCCTTTATCTAGGCTGCCACCTTGTCCAATTGACAGTATCTGTTGCCCTACAGAAGCTTTTCAGTTTCATGAGGTCCCATTATTATTATTATTATCATTATCATTTTTATTATTATTATTATTTTGATCTAGTGCTTGTGCTATAGCTATTCTGTTCAGAAAGTATGTCCTGTACCTGTGAATTCAAAGCTAATTCCCAGTTTCTCTTCTATCAGGTTCAATATGTCTGGTTTTTTTTTTTTTTTAGTTCTTTGATCTACTTGTAGTAGAGTATTGTGCAGAGTGATGAATATGGATCTATTTGCATTCTTCTACATGGAATGATCCAGTTTGACCAAGACCATTTGTTTAAGATGCTGTCCTTTTTCAAGTGTGTATTTTTGGGATCTTTAACAAAACTCAGCTGTCTATAAGTATATGGGTTTATGTCTGGGTCTTCAACTTAATTCAGTTGATCATTGTGTCTGTTTTTATGGCAATATGATGCAGTTTTTATTAAATAGTTCTGTAGTACAACTTAAATTGAGAAATCCAGAAGTTCTTTTATTGTTCAGGATTGTTTTAGTTGTCCTGAGCTTTTCAATTGTTTCATATGGAGCTTATAATTGTCTTTTCAAGGTCTGTAAAGAATTGGGCTGGAATTTTGATGAGGATTGCCCTTAATCTGTAGATTGCTTTTGGTAGGATGGCCATTTTTACTTTGTTAATCCTACTGATTTATGAATATGAGGGATCTTTCCATCTTCTGATATCTTTTTCAATTTCAAAGACTACATTTTTAAAAAATATGATTTGAAGCCTACAAAACAATTTAAATTAAAAAATTAGTTGTGAAAATTAGCGTATGAATTTATGAATTAGTAATAAATTTTAATGATGGAATTATTGTTTGTTAAAATTCCATCATGTTTCTTCATTGGCTTATTACTTATTGAAGCAAGTTGCTAACATGATCATGCAATTACTTATGTGATGGAACAAGTTTTGCTACTGGTAATTTATACACACAGTTACATGTTAGTATTTGTATGTCTTTCAAATTTATACTTTCAGAAACCATCATGCATTGCTTTTGCAAATTAAACTCAACACTGGTCAATGGATATTTATCTGTTAGATGATTATATATAGTCAATAGTTTTAATTGTATATTCTGACACTTTAATTGTATATTCTGACATTGATTGTGAATATTCTCATTCTGATGTGAAGACATCATATGAAATTTAATAGGGAGATGGTAGAAGCTGTCAACTCTGATGTCCTTATAAAGCAACTCAGATGTCAGTAGAAGATTTAAATAGCATTGGTTTGAATCTCACTAACCAGCCTGTATACAGTCATATCCTTTCCAGAGACTTCTGAAAATTTACAAAAGGACTTTTAACGACATTCTGCCAAAGCATTTTTACTGACTCTAGATAACGTTTCTATAATACATTGCATAAACACAGAATTGAAAACAAGCCTCTTCATCAATGCCCACAAAACAGATTTTTACCACTTGATGTCAAGAGCAATAAACTGCTGATGATTTTTGAAGAAAACTGAAAGGCCTTATCATATCAATTCTAATTACCTTAAACTAGAACTTACCAACTCTGCTATTTTGTTATCTGTGGAGTTTAGTTGACTCCCACATCAACGCTTCCCAGTTTTCCTTCTTGGCCTTTCTCCTGTTTAATTCTTCTTCCTCTCTCTGTAGGATAAAAACAAGTCCAATTGTACTCTACTGAAATCTTCATTTTCCTGGTTCCTATAAGCATTATTGCAGCTGTGATTGGCACCTTGACCAAAACATTTCCTTCTATGGGTTCATAAGACATTTACCTAGATAAAGAAGTTCCCTGATATAGCATCTTAAAGCAACATTGGGATAGAAATATATTGAGATTGTTACCAAGGTTTACTTCATAGAATACCTAAGTATTAGGTGCTTTAAAACTGATAAATGCAAATTTTACTTCCTTTACTTTTAAATTTTCTCTTAGTTTTGAAAATATTATTAGCTTATTTAGAAAGAGAATAAATCTTTTACAATAATATATATTGACAGAAAATAGAATAAACTGTTTATATTATGAAAATAATGAAGATCTGAGCAAGAAGCACCCATATAATATAAGAAAAGAGGCATGAATAGTGGGCTGCCAAACAGGAATGGTGTGAGTACAGAAACATGTACTTATCAATGTGGCAAAATGCCTTACAGAAACAACTTGAAAGCAGAAATGATTATTTTGGCTTATAGTTCCAAAAGGTTTAGTCAGTGGTTTCTTGATTTCATGTATTCCTACAGAACAGTCCCAGATAGCAAGACTGGGTGGTGACAGAGAGCTGTTCACTTCATGGTTGACCAGGCAGCAGAAAGTGAAGCCTGTATTCTGTTAGAGTTTTCTTTATTTTTCCCATCCAGGCCTGAAGCACAAATGGTCTTTCTCTCTCAGTTAATATACTCTGAAAACACCAGCATGGGCAAGCCTAGAAATGTGTTTTCTAATCTCCCAGGTAGATCCAGTCAGCATCACAGTGACTAACAATCATTAAAAGTCATCTTTTGCTGTTCTGTAGAAGTTCTCCTGTGAACTCAGGGATTATTTTGAGTTTCAAATAACTCTGCACATGGTTGATCTTATTCTGAATTTCATGTAATTAAATGACATCATTAATGACAGATTGGAATTAATAATCTTTTGTATAAATGAGGAAATATGTAGTTCTGATATCTCTTGGGACATTTGAAAAATAGGTTTAGAATACTATTATTCTGAAACTTGTTTTTATAAATGACATTTATTAACTTGTTTTTTTAAATTTAGAATTAATGCAAATTATTTTATTCTAGTGAATGCATTGTAAATACAAAAGGAATACTCATATTTTATTCCTGCTGAAATGGTAGTTATTAGCTAATAATAAATTAATTCTTACCATACAATAGATGCCTGGAGAATAAGACACTTAAACAGCAAGAATTACTAACAGAACAGTATTTGTAAAACATATGTTTTTAAAATATTCTGTTCACTTAATGTTTGTACTTATTTGTATCAACCTATAAGGAAAATCCAGGTTATTTTTCAGTATTAATTGTATTAAATTGAAATATTTTCAAGGAAAACAATTTTCTTTCTTTAAATTACAAATAATAAAGGTTAACCTAAAAATACAGTTTGTCATGTTGAAGTCCTTAGTTTTGAATTTAGTCAGTGAACAAATTTAGTTGTCAAACTTTTTTTTTTTTGAGATAGGGTTTCTCTGTTTAGCTTTGGAGCCTTTCCTGGAACTCTGTAGCCCAGGCTGGCCTTGAACTTACAGAGATCCACCTGCCTCTGCCTCCTGTGTGCTGGGATTAAAGGTATGCACCACCACCGCCCGGCTAGTTTTCGCACATTTTTACACATGTTTGTGAAGTGAAAATCTAACACTTGTATTCTTTTGAATTCAGATAATGTTTCCTATATATTAATGAATTCAATATACCTTTATTTGGACCCTAGCATTTTCAGACCCCCATTCACAGTGGAAAAGACCAATGAATTGTGCTCTGTATAGAATCAAATGATACCCATTTCATCAGTAGTCAAGACACTGATTACCAGTGATAGCTGCTTCTGTAAGTGAAATTGTTACAGAAGGTGGAGACCCAAAATAGTCTGAGGGGATCCAAACATCTGGTGATGTTACGTGAGCAATAGAGGCTATGTTATCATACAATGGTTCTAGGGATTTTTTTTTTTTTTACACTTCAAGGAAAAGGCTGCATATGAGACATTACCCTGTGGTATTAAGCCACAGTGAGTAATTCCTTCTGCTATAGAGAAGAGGATGCATGAAATCAGAGCTGCAGATGTTACAGAGATAGGCATGCATGAGACAAGGAAAAATGTTGTGATTCAAGATAACGCCTGTGAACCATAGCTTTTGAAACAAGAAATAGCTTCAGATCTATACTTTAGGGATATCATTCCAGGAACTAGAGTTTTTAGATAGATTTGAGGCAGAGACAGAGATATATAGAGAGATGCATTACTAAATAAGGCAGGTAAGAAATAGAAGGCCCAGATTAAGGTGGCAGGAATGGGAGCAGAGAAGTAAAGTGATGTATGGGTGATTGGGATGGAGGACCCAGTCTAACTTAGGATCTACTAGAAATAAGAAACAATTAGAAAGCAGGATTTGTAAAAGATCTTGTCCATCATCCACCTCTTAAATACAGTTAACTTTCAATGTGTATGAAAGTGTGGTTCTACTTTTAATTATTTTATGGTTAATAATTTTAATAAGAATTTTATTTGTATCTAATGTGTAACTCATACATTAGTTGTGTGTTGTTCAGATATTTAAGTAAAATTAGTTAAAAGTGTATTGCACAGTTCATAGGTTATCTCTCTAATCTTTCAAAAGCAGAAGTCATATTTTAAAAATAATTCTTTGTAGTTTTGAAATCACGCAGATACTCTCACTTGTTCATATTGTTTTGTTTTGTGACATGTAGGGAGGAGGGGTTTGATGGCATGGGAGGGATGTAAGAGAAGGCAGAGGTAAGAGTAGCTATAATGCTTTCTATACACGTATGGAATTACCAAAGCAAAAGTTCATTTAATAAAAATGCTACAGAGCTTATAGTAAGACAACCAACCATTTATGAAGGTTTTTACTTTTTATTTTACATTTAATTATTATTTTCAGATTTTTATAGAATATGGTTTGTTCATTTACCCCGTACCCAAACTCTTCCCAGTTCCATTCACCTTGCCTACCCACACAACTTTGTGTCCTCTTAAAAACCTTCAAGACTAATTCTGCTACAAAGTATTCTTGGATGTGCAGTCTTCCACTGGTGAGTGGTCCATTTATCAGGCCTACACTCTTAGATAAAACTGTATTTTCCCTTTTGTAGCAGTTAACAATTGCTAGTAGCTCCACAGCTAGGGGTGGGATTGAGTGCCCAGTTCCCCTCTCCAGGATGGATTTTGTTGGGCTTTGGCTTGTGCAGGCTTTTTCATGCTCTCCTAACTCCTGTGAGTTGATGTATGCAGCTGCCCTGCTGTGTCTAGAGGTTGCCTTGTAGTCATCCACTGCCTCTGGCTCTACATTCTTTCCACCCCCTTTTCATTATGGCATGCTATGCTGGGCAATAGACTATTGGCAAAATTATTAAGTCCACTCCATGTATTTGTTAAAAGGAAGTTTTATTTTGTGGGGTAACTTACAAGTGAAGCGATTGGTTACAGGGTCTGGGAAAGGAGTAGCACAGTTAGGCGGTGTTCTCTAGAAAACTCTGCTAGGTCTACCTCCAGCGTCCAGGGTCCAGGAAATAAGAGAGCCAGTCCGTCGGGATTTCTGGTCTTCAGGGTCCTCTCTTGGCCCCGCCTTGTAGACATAACGGGTACCGAAGCCTCAATGGAGGTTGGAACTTCCAGATCAAAGCTGGAATGGCTACCCACTACAATAGACAATGATGCTCTCACAATGACGTTTTACTATTAAAGAGCACTTAATTGTGTAAGTACCTTTCTTCCACTCCATTTGAATCATTTCAGTATTATAATTGTGCTAACAAAATGCTACATCTTAATTTCTTGAATTTATGATTGTATAGATGCTTTTTCAGTCACAAGCTCATTTATCTATGCTTGTCTTTTTTAAGTAGAATGTGTAATATCCTTCCATTCCTATATACTTTAGATTGTATACACATTGGAAACATTCCTATAACTATTCTTCTGGTTCTCTGTAGCAATTTTGTTGATTTACTTTCCCTTTCTCCTCAAAGAGTCAAACTATAATTTAGTATAGATAAGTTACCAACACATGACAAGAGATAGGACACCTGTCATCATGCTTTACAGATATTTATTATATGTAGAGAAATGTGTCAGCATTGGCTTGTGACCTTGCTTTATGTTTTATTTTTAGAACGTTTTAGTCAATCCTGTTTTCATTTACCCTAAATATTAATTTCACTGATTGCAATAGACACCAAGAATAAAGTGAGAGTTTCAGTAGAGAAGAGTCTCAGTTGTTCAGCTCCTTTGATAGCACACATAAATTATTCAACATTCATATCTAATAACATGTGTTTTATTTCTTAATACATCTATAACAATCTCATTCCAGAGGGAAAAATACCCTGCTGCTTGTGATTTGTTTATTTAGTTTCTCAATGAAAGCTGAAGAGAGCATTGGGTATTTCCTCCAAGGACTGCTACCGCCTGTATACTAAATTTCATTACATTACTGCCTTTCTAAAAAGATTTCTTGGAATTTCTACTGATTTAAGAAATATATTAGAGTTTGAAATAATTTTAATTGACTCATACGACATTTCTGTAATACTTAAAATATCTATACATAATTATACATATGTATATCTATGGTGTATTCTAAATTGGTATTGATGTTTGTCATGAGGAATAATCTGCTTTTAAAGTGTTAAGATGAGATGTAAATAACTGTCCCAAAGAATAGGGGGAATTTTAAGTATATTATTACTATTATGTATTTATTATTGTGTTTTATTAGACTGTTCTGAACATTAGAGAAACTATAATAAATATATATGTATTTCTTTAATCTGTAAAATATACTATTGGTTTTTCTCAACAATTCCTGTTTTATCTCAATGTGTATGTAGATAATCTACTTTTTTAGGCAAGTGTAAAATTATTGGTTCAGAATTTATGAGGTCAAAATGCTCCTTCTATCATTGACAAATAAGTTAATCACTGGAAACATTTATCACTTTTATTGGCAGGGCTGACAGACGGCAGACTGCTCTTGTCTTGAAGGAATAAGGCTGCAGAAGCCTGTCATAATTCAACTGAAAGACATTTGTCCTATCAGGAAAATGAAAGAGCTTCAAATACCCTTGACTTTTCCTAGTTTGGCAACATCTACTTTGACTAAACACAGAAAGTTTGCTTCAGCAAAGGGATAGGCTTAAATATCAATACAATAAACTCTTGATGTCAATCCAAATTATATAAACTGCTTACATTGGTTACTTTTCTGCTTTATGTGACCAAACACTCTTCAGAAACAACATGCTGGGGACAGGCTCATTTTGGCCCCCGGTTTCTGGAGATTCTGGTCATAGTCACTTGACCCCATACACTTGGGTTGGACACATGGTGTAAGGTGGATTTCTTCATTAATGAGGATAGGAGAGGGGAATAGCCCTCTTTCCTAGTGTGACCTTCAAGGCACAATCTCAGCCATCTACCTCCTACAGTTAGGCCACACCTTCTGAAGTTTTTACACCTTCCTCAAACAGTGCTAGGTTCTGGAGATCAAGCATTCAAAACATGAGTCTATGGAGGACTTTTCATATTCAAACATGGCACTAGTTATAGATTTGGGATCACATATTGTGAAAGGACTTGTGCAAAGATTTATTTAATTTCTTAATTTTATAGATGAGGACATCTAAGTTCCATAGAGGTTAAACAGTCTGTATAAGATTAAGCTGAGTAGTGGCTGAGTATAGATGTAGTATGTGACTCAAGACTCTAGTCCAATCCAATATTATTTGTGCATGAATTAAACTTAATTATCTTTAGAAGTAATAAGCTAATTTGAATGATTAATACTTTTATCTTTATGAGAATTTTGTGTTTTTTAAGTAACACAAAAATTAATCAGTAGATAGAAATATACTTATAACATTTTGGGGGGAACTTACTCTGTGATGTCTATATAAAACAGTGATAAACTTGTATGTTCATAATTTGTTTTAGTCATTAATTCTGGAAAGTAATTCTCACAGAATTTAGAGAAGGATTTAGCCCGTAAATATTAGTGATTTGATTACACCAGTCAGGGAGGCTTTATAGGGAAAAGGGCAATTATATTGAAATATACTTGGATGATAAAACATGAATATAAAATGAAAGTCTTTAATATCAATATTTGTTTAAGAAAAATAACATAATTAAAGCTACATTTCTGCACAATAGTCAAAGAGAAGCCATAGTTCTTTTGAGCTATAATGTGTGATTCAAGGGAGTTTTATATTTCTCATTTATGCTGCCATTTTTCTGGTTGGTAGAAAATGTAATTAGCTGGTACTGTTGTTTAATTCTATATTTAGCAAAATAAATTTACTTATCTCTAAGGGACATCTGGAAGTATGCATTTATTTATTTCAGTATGATATGGCACCTATGTATTTTAGATATCCTGTTTTACGACCATGTAAACTTTCTTCTGTCAACTTTTTAGGAATGAGATTGGTAAAAATTGCTGAACTTATTCTCAAATTAGAATTTTTTTTTGCTGGGAAATGTATAGCACTTGAGGGAATCTGTGCCCTAATGATTTTAGTCTCTTTTGGTTTAGATTCTTTTCTTTAACTTTTTTTTTTTCCTGTAGTGGTGATTGAACCCACCGCTTTCCCATGTAAAACACATATGCTAACCTCTGTAGAGGAGCTACATCCCCAGTTCCTTCCTTCCTTCCTCCCTTTTTTCATCTTTCTTTCCTTCCTTTCTTCCTTCCTTTCTTATTTCCTTCCTTCCTCCCTCTCTCCTTTCCTCTTTCTCTCCTTCCTTCCTTCCTCTTTCCTTCCTCCTTTCTATTTTTTCTCTTTCTTTTTCTTTATTTATTTTTTTCTGAGACAGAATCTTACTGTGTATAACCCTGGCTGACTTCAAATTTGAAATCTTTTTGCCTTAGCTCAATCTGGCACCATGCTCAGATTGTCTAGAAATTTTATCAAGTAAAATGTATGAGGATTTGTCAGAGAGCTTACTTGGTAAAGGACTTGCCTTGCAGTCAGAACCCGAGTCCAGATCCCCAGAATACATGTTAAAGCCAGGTGTACAGCCAACCTTTGACCCAAGGGCATGGTATGAATGAGGAGGTAAAGATGGGGGCTCCCTTTTGTTTGTTGACAGCTAGTATAGTCGATTATTAGTGAGAAACATATTACACACAAAAAAGTGGAGAGCTATGGGAAAAGGCATCTGTTGACCTCTAGCTTCAAGTGGTCACACATGAAACATGTACACAATGTTTTGGTAAATTAATATAATATGAACATACTAATAACTATAATGTAAAGTTTAATATTTACTACTATTTTGTTCCAGTGAAGCTAAAATCCTCTAAGTCATCATTTTCATAAAAACTTGGGGAGGGGACCTATAATGTTTTATGGAAATAAACACAGGATTAAAATGTCATGACCATTTTAGGACCAACCTTGTAAGTGTACACAAATCCCCCTATCTGATAAACCTCTGTTCTTCATTTAGAGCCTGGAGGTAGTGGCTTCAACACTATATGATTTACCCATAGGAACTAACACAATGCAACTTGACTTACCTGCAAAAAAAATTACAATGTAACTTGTAATCAGGAATCATTTCATAAGTCATATGTATAGTAGCCCTTCTGTTGTGTTTTATCAATCACATAATCACTTGATATTTATTAATTTGTTAAGCATCATCAATATTTTTAATATTTTATAGTTTCTTTTCACTTTCTGTTAAAAATCATCCTGCCTTGTATTTATGCATGCTATTCTGGATTATTTAATTGTTGATATAGAATATAGAGTATTTCTGAGAAGACTTAAATACCCTGCCCAATAGCTGAAGTATAAATTCACTAGGACATGGCATTCAAAGTAGGCCACAAAAGAAAATCATGTGAGGGAAATCAGGGGTTGTGACCTTTTCATTTCATAATGTGGTAAATATCAGAAGAAAATATTTCTTAAAGCATGAACTTTTTGTGTGAAGATTGTCCAACAAGAGGCAGAGATGAATTTGGTGTAAGGTCATCTGAGAGATTATTGGAGAGAATTAACATTTTCACTTTGGAGACTGTTTCCTGTTAATATACCAATGGAAGAATGAATGAATGAATGAATGAATTAATTAATTAGTAGATGCATGGACAGATGAATTGGTGGATATATGTGTTCAATATTATCCCATTAATCTTTAGGGAACTTGTGTCTTAACACATGTGAGGAACTATTTTTATTCTCCATGTTTATTCAAAAACTAACTAGACTAAACAATGTCCAATTATTTTATTTATGATTTTACATTTACAAATGCAAATATATTATTTTTGATACATACATGCATATAAATATAAATATAATATACTGACTCCTTTAGTGTTACTCATTTTATATATATGAATGACCACTTGGTATTGGATAACTGTCCTAGTTAGGGTTATTATTGCTATGATGAAACACCATGACCAAAAGCAAGTTGGGGAGGAAAGGGTCTATTTGACTTATATTTCCACATTGTAATTTATCATTGAAGGAAGTCAGGGTAGTTTCTCAAGGAGGGCTGGAATCTAGAGTCAGGAACTGATGAAGAGGCCATGGAGGGGTGCTGCTTACTGACTTGCTCATTGTGGTTTTCTCAGCCTGCTTTTTTTATAGCCTGCTTTTTTATAGAACCCAAGAGAACCCAAGACAACCAGCCCAGGGATGACACCACCCACAACAGGCTGGACCCCCCCCCCCATCAATCACTAATTAAATAAATGCTCTACAGCCAGATCTTATGGAGGTATTTTCTCAATTGAGGTTCCTTCCTTTCAGATGACTCTAACTTGTGTTAGGTTGACATAAAACTAGCCAGCAATATAGCCAATTACAGGTGTAATCCATATGGAAGACTGATTCTCCCTTTCTCCACAGTCATTAATTGCCTGTAGCCCTTCATCTAGACAGGGGGCTTTGTGAGATTTCCCACATTCTCATTGGCACATGTGGTTGTTTGAATATGAATAGCTCCCATATACTCATATGTTTGAATGGTTGATAATAAGGGGGCAGCACTATTTGAAAGGATCAAAAGGCATAGCCTTTTTGGAGGAAGTGTGTCATGGGGGTTGTAGTTGGTTGTTTTTTACTCTTTTGTTCTTTGGGGGCCCACCACCCAGCTCCCAGCTCCCCAGCTCCCAAATAAATCACATGGAGTCTCTCTCTCTCTCTCTCTCTCTCTCTCTCTCTCTCTCTCTCTTTCTTTTTTTTTTTTTTTTGACAGGGTTTCTCCATGTAGTGTTTTGGTACCTGTCCCAGATCTGACTGTAGACCAGGCTAGCTTCTAACTCACAGATATTCACCTGGCTCTGCCTCCCAAAATCTGGGATTAAAGGTGTGCACCACCACTGCCCAGCTAGTCTTACTCTTTTTTATGAATGCTGGCCTTAGCTTGGCTTGTTTCTAGTGAGCTTTTCTTAAATTAGTCCATCTGCCTTCTGCCTCTGGAGTTTTACCTTTATTTCTGTATATCTTGTATTTACTTCTTACTCTCTTTCTGGTTGTGTGGCTGGGTGGCTGGTCCTCGTCCTCTCTCCTCCTTTCTCATTCCTTGATCTTCTCTTTCCAGATTTCTCCTCCTATTTATTCTCTCTGCCTGCCAGTCCCACCTAACCTTTTTCCTGACTACTTATTGACTGTTCAGCTCTTTTTGGACCAGTCAGGTATTTTAGACAGGCAAAGTAACACAGCTTCACAGAGTTAAACAAATGCAACATAAAAGAATGAAACATATCTTTGTATGATTAAACACATGCTCCACAGTATAAACAAATGCAGTACATCTTCAAATAATAGTCCACAACAGGGGGGCTTTGAGGTTCCAGAGGCCCAGTCTCTCTCTCCCTGCTGCTTGTGGATCCAGATATAGAACTTCCAGATGCTTCCCTTGCACCATGTCTGCCTGCGTGCCACCAAGCTTCCTGCCATAACAATAATGGACTAGACCTCTGAAACTGCTTGATTTCATAAGAGTTGCCTTGACCATGGTGTCTCTTCACAGCAATAGCTCAGTGACGATGACAGTACACCATCTGTTGTCATTATTTGAAACTTGTTTTGGTTACAACATTGTGAATTTCATGGGTGCAGCCTCCCTGTCCTATATGGAAGACAATCTCACAGCAATATCCTGATCCTCTGACTCCGCAAATATTTCTGCCCCCTCTTCTCTTAGCCTTAGTGAAAGGCGCTGGTGGGTCAGGTGAAGAGTCATGGCCACGGCAGGACCCAATATTAGTTTTTAGAGCTTTATTGGAGGGAAAGGTGTGGGGGGGGCAGGCCTAGCGGAGAGGAAACACAGGAAGAGAGGTACAGAGGTGTGGGGGTCCACGTGTGGCCTTTTAAGGCATAGATTGCCCTGATGACATAAGATATCAGACCCAAACTGCGCATGTGCAGAACCCTAACACTTAGGAGTAGATGTTATGTTATAGGCGTTTCAGTTTGGGCTGGGCACCCCACCGTTACTGGCATTTTACTAGTTGTGACTTTCTGTAATGGTCTCCATCTACTGCAGTGGTTCTCAACCTTTCTACTGCTGTGACCCTAGAATACAATCCTACATGTTATGGTGACCCACAATCATAAAATTGCTATCATTACTACTTCATAACTATACTTTTGCTATTGTTATGAATCATAATGTAAATATCTGATATGCAGGATGGTTTTAGGTAACCCCTGCTAAAGGGACATTCAATACCCAATAAACAAAAGGTGACCCACAGGTTGAGAACTACTGATCTGCTGTGAAAAGAAATTTATATGATGAGGGCTGAGAGCTATCTTTGTCTGTGGATACTTAAGGATAAGTATTTAGAATGCAGTTAGGAACGTTAATGGCTAAGGAAAGTGATAATAGCAGGTTCTCCTCTATGTTCCACGCCTTCACCAGCTATGGGCAGCTGACTAGGTTTATAAAACCAGACACGAATTACCTCCTACACAGGGGGCCTTAAGTCCAATTAGACAACTGTTGGTTACTGTCAAGAGATAAATGCCACTAGAACCTTCAGGGATATCTTACCTTGTTTATCATTGTTGTGTGGCACAGCTGGGTGGGGCTTTGGTTATGTTTCTCTCCTGGCAGCTTGCATAGCACCTTCAGATCCTACTAGAGCTAGACCTTAGTGGCAAAGCTTCCAGGTTGATTTGAACTTGCTTCCTCCAAGTCCTGTGTCTGAAGTGTGTGGTCTCTTCAGTAATAGGGACTTACCTTCAAATTCTGGGAGGCAGACAAGGGCAATGGCAATAGCCTATGTTCCTTGAGAGGTCTCTTGGTTTCACCTGACCAGCAACATGAAAGGAAGTTTCTCATGCCTTACCCTATTTTTCTTTTTTAAATTAAATATAGATATAAATTCACTATAATGCTTTGTTGAAGCAATATCACTTGAAGTACCATAACTTAATTTTATACACAATACTAACAAACACATGTATTTCGTATGTTATATATAATTTTAGGTGAATATAAGATGATTCCTTACATTTTTTTCTATCATGCTTTGCATTATTTATCCTTCCTCCCACCCTCTTTGTCCACATTTCTCCTCCTTCCCTCTCCCTAGTGAAAGCCCGCCCCACCTTGTTTTTCCAATTTTATCTTCATAGCTCCTATGTCATGCTCTTTAGCCCTCTAAAGCTCCCTTTCCTCTCCCATCACTTTTTGCATTCCTGATTTCTGTGCTCACTCCTGGTTATAAACTCACATCTAAAGATTCAGAACTAGTGACCACAATAAGAACAAACCTTACATAATGCATTTTCTAATTCTATCATTTCATCTGCAAATTTCACAGTTTCTTTTTCTTTACAAGCTGAATAGAATTCCATTATCACATGGATCATATTTTCATTACGCACTCATCAGTTGAAGGTCATTTAGGTTGTTTCCATTTCCTGGACACTAAATAGAGTGACAATGATCACAGCTGAAGATGACTCTGTAGGACAGGATACAGACTTCTTTGGGCATATGCCAATGTGTGATACAACTGGGGCACATGGTAGATACAATTATAGTTTTTAATAATTCTACACAGATGTGGGTCTCCCTCCTCCTCAAGGATTCTTGGCCATTGGTCTGCAAGGGAAGAGGGAGCAGAAGCCAGGAAATAGTGTTCAGATGGTTTGTGAGTAAGATGAAAATAGCTTTTCAAGAGACTGTTTCAGTGTTACAGATCAGCTTTATTCCATAGTAAGGGAGATATATAGGATGGGAACAGCAGCTGGGGTATCACCCAATTTGCATTTGGCAGCACAGCCCTACCATATACCTGGGAGCCTCAAACCTAATTGTCATATGGGCTGCAAGGGGAGAACATCAGCAAGGATCTGTGTCAATGGTTACCCTTGAGATAGGTCAGGCATCCAGGACAGCTCCCAGATAAGGTCAGGTCCCAGAGCCTAGAGACACTATTCAGGTAGTAAGGGAGCCCTGCCGGAAAGGAACTCCTCTGTTTTGTGCTGAGATCAGAGAGCTGTCTGGACATGGTGGACTGCAACTTTAAGTACAGGGTAGTCCAACACACAGATTTCCAGAATCTTACCAACAGTGAAGGGTAGTTCCCTTTCCGTGAATGCTGACCAGCATTGGTTGTCAGTTTCCTCTTGATCTTAGCTTCTGATTAGAACAAGGGGAAATATCAAAGTATTTTTAATTTGCATGTCCTTAGTTGCTAAAGATGTTGAACACTATATAATTTTTGTTAATCCTTCTGTTTATTTTTCAAAGGGATATGCTTGATGGCTCATTCCTGATAATAAGTGAATTTTTTCTTATGCATGGGATGTTTATAAATTTATGTTTATAGAAAGCTTGCCCATATGGTCATTGGTGTTTGCTTTATGATGTGAATAGTTTGAGGAAAATTTGGCAAGATAAAAGAAAGTGAACCTGAATAATCTTTCTAGAGGAAGTTCATTTTTTTTGAAAACAAGTTCAGTTTTGGTTAAGCTACATCTCTCTGAAATACAGTAAACTTTCTGATTTTAGTGTAAAAACTGAAATGTTTTTTCAAACACTATATCACTATATTTAAAATTTCAAGAACATAAACCTACTTGTATAATGCCCCTGTTGTTCAAATGACAGATCTTATAAGGCCACAGAAAATCAGGGAAGACTTTTTCCCTTTTGCATAAGGAGATGGTACGTGGTTTGTTTACTTTCAGAGTGAAAATCAAATTATCTCAGGCAGACAATTCTATTAAGTGACTTGGTAGTACTCATTTGAAGTGTTTTCCATGAGAACTCTCTAAGAAGAGCCATGGAAGTGCCTTTATGGTATATATAATGTTACTGTGAAAACTTACTTAACACCGGTGAGTCCTTGGTACTTTTCCTCCTCAAAACTCATCCTTGGGAATGGTCATACTTTTATGTTCATCTTCCAAAGCTAGATTATGAAAGACATAGCTTGCCAACATGATGACAATGTTTGATGTTCTTTGCAAACTTACCAGTTTATTCTGTTTTATAAGTAATTTGTGAAGTCAAACAAGTGTGAGATACTGATATGAAGGACATATTTCTCCCAGGAGGAATGGTCTGTAATCTTTTCATTCACTGAGGACATGGTATGTTTAAGAAATGGCAAGTAAGCTCATGCATCCAGCAGTTCTCCAGCAGATGATTATGAATTATGAATCCCGTCATTTGAGTGTTTGTTCTCAAGGTTACGCAAGTACCTGCTTAGCTTGCTTTAAAATAAATAAAATACATTTACTAAAATATATTTTGTCAATTCTCAATTGTGATAGTTTGAATGACAATGGCCCCCATAGGATCATATATGTGAACACTAGGTCCCTAGTTAGTGGAACTGTTTGGGAAGGGTTAGGATGTGTGGCCTTGTTGTAGGAAGTGAATCCCTGGTTGTATGCTTTGAGGTTTCAAATGCCTATACTGGGCCAAGTGTTTCTCTTTGCTTCCAAGTTGTGAGTCAGAATATAAACTCTTATCTATGACTCCAGTGTTTTGACTGCCTGTCTGCTGCTGTGCTACCTATCATTATGATCACTGACTCACTCTCTGAAACTATAAGCAAGCCCCCAATTAAGTGCCTTCCTTAATAAGTTACATTGGTCATGGTGTATCTTCACAATGATAGAAAAATAACTAAGACATAAATATCATATTTTCCATTGGAATGAAAAGACCTCATGTCTAACATTATAATATTATTATTAGAGAAATGAAAGTGTCAAAAGGGGTGAAATTCTTAAATACCTTTTATGTTATACGAATATAGAAACTTCTTTAAGTTCTAGAAATACTATAGTCCCATCTGAAGTATGACACAGCATGCATCACAATCTTTATTTACCAGACGCTTCTAGTATACATGGGAGGAGGAAGCACAGACATAATAAAAGCTAGTACTGAGTAACAAGGTATTTAAATCATGCTATATTCTACCCAAAAGACCCTTTTGGGCCTGTCTCATTTGGGAATTAATAAAGTTATATGCAGTGGGATTGTTAACATCAATTTGTATATGAGACAGACAACTTAGAAAACCTTTCCAAAGCCAAAGGACACACATACATTGATGAGACTGTTACACCTTGGGCATCTTGGCTACAGTTGAGGCTCTTAACTAACCTCCATGCAAGCCTGCACCTACCAAGAGGCACAGTCCAGACAATATTTACTCTATGTTTTCATAAGAAGCATGGGTGTTAAAATATGGAGTCATCTTTGAAATATATGTTTTAAGGACAATGAAGGCAAGGATTGTTTTTGGAGAGACCATTACTATAAGACTGATTTTGATAAAGGAGATTCTCGTTATTTGTATAAGACATTTTTGCTTATTGGATGACTAATGTGTTTCTTTTTGTTGATTTGACTTTCTCTAATATATAATTCTCTCAACAAGGAGAAAAATGATTATAATACAGTAACCTTACAGAAGTAATGATAATAGCAACAGTCAAAATACAACACAATCTGCATGTTAAGGTCCCTTCTAGTATACATTGCACAACTTCTTCTTGAATCTTTATTTTTATTTATGAGATAAATGATGGAAGAAGTACACATACACACACACACACACACACACACACACACACACACACACACA